>JAJTUV010000314.1:0-200000 GCA_021653895.1 Mastomys natalensis | reverse complement strand
TTTACATAACAGCTATTGGTGTTAGAAAATACAAGGAATCTAGAGATGGTTTAAAGCATACTGGATGATGTGCCTAAGTCATATGCAAATTCTTTGCTATTTTATACAACAGATTTGAGCAAGTGCAGACACGGGTATCTTTGAGGTTCCTGGAGACAGTTCCTCTTGGATGAGAATATAGAACCTGAATCTAGAGTTACTTGAGACTCACATGAGATACTAGTGGACCTAAAATACACACAGTGAACATTTTGTGAAAGTTAGCAAACTATCATGTGAGCACTTTATGAGGTAGATCATTATTTTTCTTATAACTTTTTAAAAAAATTTCAAGTACTTCAGTGTTTTGCCTGCATGTGTGTCTGTGTAAGGGTGTCAGATTCCCTAGAACTGGAGTTATAGACAATTATGAGCTGTCATGTGGATGCTAGGAATTGAACCAGGGTCCTTGGGAAGTGCAGCCAGTGTTCTTAACTGCTGAGCCATTTCTCTAGCCTTTTGTACCTACATATTAACCACTAGTTTTAAAAGATTAAACGTCTTTCCTATTACAATCTCAATCTATATGCTCTCAAGCTACTTAGATGGAACATGCTAGACCTGAAGAATCCGGGATATCGTTCTCTCATCCCTGAAGAATCCGGGATATTTGTCTCTCATCATCCTGAATCTTTTTCTCCTCCATTAGTTTATCAGTCAAAGCACAACTTGAACACCGTACTTCTCAACTCAGAAATTTTCAGTGCATCTTGAGGTTGCCCTCAGTCAGTGCACCCCCCTTAGTAATCTTCAGAAGGCATTTTACAGTCGGGCCCTGGGCCTGCCTTTCTTCACATCCCATGTTACCTCTGCTCTCCCCAGGGTAGATTAGTTTTCGCACTTTGCCTACCACCTGCTCTGTCTCCTGACTTTAGTCATGGTAATTACCTAGGCATTTCATGGTCCTCCATTTTTCACTCCCTCCACGACTGTTTCTTCCATCAAGCCTGTTCTTTTCCATCTTACATGAATCTTCTTACTTAAGCACATGCCACTTATGGGGTTTTTGGTTTTTTATTTTTTATTTTTTGGTTTTTCGAGACAGGGTTTCTATGTATAGCCCTGGCTGTCCTGGAACTCACACTGTAGACCAGGCTGGCCTCAAACTCAGAAATCCACCTGCCTCTGCCTGCCAAGTGCTGGAATTAAAGGCATGCACCACCACTGCCGGGCTCACAGCTTATGTTTCAACCGCATAATAGTACCACCCCACTTTTCCTATCAACATCAGCGCAAAGGACACTTAGCTATATTTTCTCTGTTTCTCAGGCTTTCACACAGATAAGTCAAGGCTTCTAAAACCATAGTTGAAGAAGAGCTGTATTTGCAAACGATCACAGTTAATTTTAGAGCGAGATGTTTGTAAAAAAAAAAATCAATACACATGTACCATTAGGGAAACAGAGTAAGGAGACCCTAGTAGCTCCACCATGAGCAATGTGGTTCCGTCTATGTGAACAGTGAGTGACATAGAAAAATGCACGGAGAGGAGCCGTGCACAGCAGCTTCCCATGTGCTCTTAAGTGTTGCTTGACACAGAAGCAGCTCTTTCAGCTGTGATATCCGCATAAAATCTGTGCAAGATGAGTCCCATCAATGGCTCACCACGGAGGCGGGAGGAGCACACAGGCTCTCTAAGGCAAGAAATGTTTGCTGGGGGAGGGATTCTTCCTTCATTAGCCACCGATAGGTAGCCATACCCCTGAAAATACCCTTTACCCAGGCTCTCATAAGCAATTCGAGTGAGACTCAAGGGGTCACCAAAACCAAAGTCAAAGAAACAAAACTAAAAGAAGTGATGGTGGAAGCTAGACCCAGTGAAAAGATGAAGGGATCTGCAGAACTGGAAGGACAGGAAGTGAGGCGATGGGAGGTGACTGGAGTAAACAGGCCATTCTATACATGTGTGAAATGTCACAGGGAATATTATTATGTCCAGTTAATATATCTAATAGAAACTGAAAAGAATCTAGAAAATACACTTTTAATATATTATGGTAACATTTTTTTTTCACTTTAGCTACATAATTTTTGGATTTTTCTTTTGATACTTTTAAACAAATTAACACATTCAGGTATTTGCTTTATGCTTTTGAAAGGAAAAAAAAAAAAAAAAAAGCATTGTGTGAAAACCAATATACCAGAAGTTCAGTTCACATTTCTCTCTTAAAGGAAAAAGTAAACTCACTGTTAGGCTTAGCGCCTGCCTTAAACTATTTAATTTCAAGAAATGTCTACTCAATTGAACAGATACACATCACACAATTTACACGGTTAGTCAGGAATTACACTGAAAGTTCATTAAATCATGTCTAGGGAATTTAAGTGAATTCAAGTAAGTAAATTAAGTGCTGAGTTAATTAAGTTGTTAATTAGTTAATTAACTTATAGTTTTAAGTGATGTCATTAACAAAGTGACATGAATTTCAGTTTTATTTTCCTACATTTAGAAGGTCTTCAAGGAACTGCCAAAGCTTGAGGGCTGAATTCTTTCCACAGAGTTTTGAACCAAATACCCACATATTTATAGCACGATTTGATTATTTAGGGTTGAAGGCATTTTGAAGCAATTTGCTTAGTTGTCTCTTTCTTCTTGCTTTTAGACATCAGAAGGTGCTGTCTTCATTCACATTTTCATGTGAAAAAGACTAAATGAAGCAAACGTAACGTTCCCAGTGCTTAAGCAGTGTGATGTATGTCTGCGGATAGTGTGGCTCTTAGATGTCTCCCAGAAGTCCATGTGTCAAAGCTTTACTAGCTTGTGTATCACTGGACGGTAGGGGAGCATTTCAGGCTAGGGCCTGGTGGAAGGAAGTCAGGGTCTTAGGGCAGTGCATTGAAAGGGATATTGGGATCCAGGCCCATTCTCTCTCTCTCTCTCTCTCTCTCTCTCTCTCTCTCTCTCTCTCTCTCTCTCTCTCTCTCTCACACACACACACACACACACACACACACACACACGAGCCAATAAGAATCTGTCTGCATATCTCTGGTATTTCATCACGGTGACATGAAGGTGATCAGTATGTGCTTCAGAAAAGTAGATTCTACTTATTTGTCATAAAACAGATCATCTCAAAATGGTTGACTTAATGTACTAGTAATCATTTATTTGGTCTGTGGATCTGCCAACTTGGCAGGGCAGGATGCAGTTTATGTGTCCTGACTGGGACTGGCTGACCTAAGAAGGCTCACTCACATGGTTGACATGCTGGTACTGGCTTCTGGCTGGGACCTCAGCAGGACTATTTCCTAGTTCCCACACCCCACGTGTCTCTCCATAGTTATGTTGGACTTCCTTCTAGGACAGATGCAAGCTGTGTGGAGTGAGTGACAGAGACATGGATGGACAGACATCCAGATAAATGAAATTAGACCCATATCTATCACCTCGCACAAAAGCTAAATGGATTAACACTTAAGCACAAAACCTAAAACACTGAACTACTAGAAGAAAACCCAAGAAGTACCCTACGTGATATAGATATAAAAAAGGATTTTCCGAATAGGACTTCATTTGCCCAAGAATTAAGGCCAGCAATTGACAAGTAGGACTCCATAAAACTAAAAGGATTCTACATAACTAAAGAAAGAAGCAACTGTGTGAAGAGGAAGCCAACAGATTGGGAGAGAATCTCTGCCAGTTATGTATCTGACAGAGGATTAATATTCAGAATAAAGAATTCAAAAAACAGAAACAAAAATCAAACAACTCATTCAAAAGGTGGGCCTGGGACCTGAATGGAGACTTCTCAAAAAAGAAAAAAAAATGGCTTAAGATATATCTCAAAAATATTCATCATCTTTAGCATTTGGGGAAATGCCAATTAAAGCATTTAAGATTTACTCTTACCCCAGTTAAAAGGGCAAAGGTCAATGAATGCTGAACGAGAGTGTGGGAGAAAAGGAGCCCTCAGTCAGTGCTGGTGGGACTGCAAACTGGTCTAGTTACTCTAGAAACCAGTGTGGAGAATTATCAAAAAGCTAAAACTAATTCTACCATATGATTCAACTATACCACTCCTTACTGTATGCCCAGAGGACTGGACATCTAACTCCACAGATACTTGCTCAGCTATGTTCACTGCTGCTAAAAGTATGGCACATGTAGATAGAATACTATTCAGCTACAGACGAAAATGAAACCATGACCTTTGGAGGTAAATGGATGAAACTAGAAAACCCCTCAGTGAGTAAGACCCAGAAAGTCAAATAGTATGTTTGCTCCTAGCTCTGAATCTTCTGATATAAGTGTAGTCCTCACCCTCCTCAAGGAAATTTCTCAGATGGAGACCATTATAGAAAACCACAGCCAATCAAAATACAAAGTTGTGGGGCCCAGTCCCAGCAGATACACCAACAAACCAACTTCTGAACCTAAGGATCAGGGAGAATAGCTGAAGGGCAAGGAGGAGGGGGATCAGAAAGATTATGAGAGCCAGAGGATCAGGAAGTATGCAGTGAGATTCTGTCTCTTAGTAATGTCAGAAACTATACCCATAACATCTCACCTACATGATTGTCTAAACATGAGGTGAACAAGGACAATATCAATTGACATGCCATATCTCATGGAGGGGAGGGGGGAGGCATGTAGCCTATACAAAGAATTACAGACAACTAAAGAATGCTGAAAGCGGGAGAAACAGTCTTCCTCAGGCAAGGGGACAGTGATTGTTATCCAACATTAAATGGCCAGTCCTGAAAACATACATACAAGTAATATTGTATAGAGTAGGGTATATTTGTGTATTTAGGAATATATATATATATATATATATATATATATATATATATATATGATTCATACATACATATATACATGATACATACACATATATTATATATGATTCATACATATATACATGATACACACACACACACACACACACACACCACACACACACACATATATATATATATATATATATATATATATGATTCACTAAGAATCATGACATGCACTGGAGAAGAATACAGTCATTCAGCTTAGCAGGTTAGGGAGGCTGATAAGCTCAGAGTGGGCTCTGATACTGTAAAAGTCAGAGATCACATATTTTCTGTAAGAAAGGCTGATGCACAATGCATTGATGCCAATGTAATTCCATAATCTGATAATGTATTAGTAGACAGACAAAGATTGGAGATGATGTTCTGTTATACTGTTGGAGATATTTTAGGAAAGTTATTTGACCTTCTGAACATTCGATTTCTGATGTCTTTAAGGGTAATAATAGCACTTGCCTGATGACTACATGTCTCAGAACAGTTGAAGAGCCCAAATAAGTTACTGCATAGAGAAGTATATTTTAGATGAGAAAACGAATTATGAATGACTAGCTTCATATATATATAATGTATATTTTCCAGCAGCCAGCAGCATGATATATATATATATATATATATATATATATATATATATATATATATATATATGTCATAACATATATGTGTGTGTGTGCATGTGTATGTATGTGTACATATTTATGAATATACTGCATTTCTCTTTGTATACAAAAGTAACTTCTAAAATTTTTTTGAGACAAAATCTCTCTAGTCTTGGCTGTCCTAGAAGCTTCTTCGATAAAGTTTGAGTATGGATATAAGGATAAGGTATTTAGAGTAAGGTTGGGAATCATATTAGTTCAGGAAAGTGACAGTTGTAGGTTCTCCTCTAAGATCAATGACCTCGCCAATGATGGGTAGTTGGCTAGATGTACAGTACCATCCTATTGAGTGGGCCTTTATGTCCAATTAGAAAGTTATTGGTTATGCCCAAGATGTAAGTACCACTATTCCACAGCTGGGATATCTTGCTATGCTGGTCATGTGATTTGTAGGCTTTATGGCTGAATGAAACTGCTGATTGCTTTTCTTCCTTGGCAGCTTGCAGAACACCAGTTTTAGCTTGATATTTCCAAGTTGTGTCCAAAGCATCTGGTGTCTTCCTCAATAGGATCTTACTTTTGACTTTTGAGAGGCAGCTATAGCAACCCTGTTGTGCTATACTCACTATACTTAGAGTATAGCACTATACTTTAGAGCTCCCCCACCATGGTCCTTTGCTGATTTCCTGGTTTCTGTGGTTACTAGAAGTTATATACTCACTCACATGTAAAAATTCAGAGCTAGGATCTACAAACAAAGGAGAGAAGAAGCAGCATTTGTAAATCTGGATCCAGGTTACCTCATTCAGTATAGTATTTCCTCCATACACTTACCTCCAAATTTCATGATTTCACTTTCTTTACAGCTGAATAGTATTCCATTGCATGTATGAACCACATTTTCATTACCTCTCCATCAGTTGAAGGACATTTAGGCTGTTTCTATTTCCTGGCTTTTATGAATACAGCAGCCATAAATATGGCTGAGCAAGTATCTATAGAGTATGATGCCGAGTCCTTTGGGCATGCGTAGAGGAGTGGTATAGCTGGGTCATGTGACAGATCTATTTTTAGCATCTTGATAATTCTTCACAGTAATTTCCAGAGTGGCCTCAGTAGTTTTCAGTTTGACTACATCTCTGGGATAAAGTCAACTTAGTTGTAATAGATGATCTTTTGGATATATGCTTGGACTCAGTTTGCAGGTATTTTATTGAGGAATTTTTTGCAGCTGTATTCACAAGGATATTGACATGTGATTTTCCTTTTAGTTGGATCTTTATCTGGTTTTGGTATTAAAACAATACTGGCTTAATAGAGGGGATTGGCATTGTTCTTTCTACTTCCTGTCTGTCAGTTTTGCTTATCCAGTAGCTAGCTCTTAAATTTGTTGATTCTTTTTTTTTGGGGGGGGGGTGCGGCAAACGTTTATTGATGGTATTTCAGAGAGTAGGGAGGGCTCCCGAGGCCCCTCCTGTTGTTATGGGGGTCTGGGAAGGAATTGTGAGGGAGCTGCTCAGTGTTGGGGACAGGGACTCCTCAGCAACCGAGGGCCTCTCTCTTGCTCTCATTGTCCTTGCTGGGGTGGGTGGTCCAGGGCGTCTTACACCTTGGTGGCCATGTAGGCCGTGAGGTCCACGACCCTGTTGCTGTAGCCGTATTCATTGTCATACCAGGAAATGAGCTTTACAAAGTTGTCATTGAGAGCAATGCCAGCCCCAGCATCAAAGGTGGAAGGTGGGAGTTGCTGTTGAAGTCACAGGAGACAACCTGGTCCTCAGTGTAGCCCAGGATGCCCTTCAGTGGGCCCTCAGATGCCTGCTTCACTACCTTCTTGATGTCATCATACTTGGCAGGTTTCTCCATGCGGCATGTCAGATCCACAGCGGATACATTGAGGGTAGGAACACGGAAGGCCATGCCAGTGAGCTTCCCGTTCAGCTCTGGGATGACCTTGCCCACAGCCTTGGCAGCACCAGTGGATGCAGGGATGATGTTCTGGGAAGCCCCACGGCCATCATGCCACAGCTTTCCAGAGGGGCCATCCACAGTCTTCTGAGTGGCAGTGATAGCATGGACTGTGGTCATGAGCCCTTCCACGATGCCAAAGTTGTCATGGATGACCTTGGCCAGGGGGGCTAAGCAGTTGGTGGTGCAGGCCGCATTGCTGACAATCTTGAGCGAGTTGTCATATTTCTCATGGTTCACACCCATCACAAACATGGGGGCATCAGCAGAAGGAGCAGAGATGATGACCCTTTTGGTCCCACCCTTCAAGTGGGCCCCAGCCTACTCCATGGTGGTGAAGATGCCAGTAGACTCCACGACATACTCAGCACCAGCATCACCCCATTTGATGTTAGCGGGATCTCGCTCCTGGAAGATGGTGATGGGCTTCCCGTTGATGACAAGCTTCCCATTCTCAGCCTTGACTGTGCCGTTGAATTTGCTGTGGGTGGAGTCATACTGGAACATGTAGACCATGTAGTTGAGGTCAATGAAGGGGTCGTTGATGGCAACAATTTCCACTTTGCCAGACTATATCATTAATTTATGTTACGATTTTTGTTATTATCTGCCATTGACTAGCTTTGCATTTTTTCCAAAGTCTGACACTCACTCATTTATTTGTACTGTTTTTATTCTTTTAAAATGTAGGTTCTTATAGCTGCAAATGTCCCTCTCTTAGCACTGCTTTCAGAAAATGAGTTGGAGTTAATGTGTGTCTTTAAGCCCAACGTTATGCTTTTTATGAAATTCAGTGTGTCAGCATTCAGTATATATGTTTAGTACATATATGTCTTCCCAGTTAATTGTTCTATAATTAGAATGGAGCGGTCTTCTTTATCTTTTCTGATTTGCTTTCGTTTGAAGTTCATTTGTCAGATACTAGGCTGACACCTGTCTATTTCCTTGTCCCATTTGTTTTCAATACTTTTCCTATCTTCTTTGGAGATAAAATGTGTTGCTTGAAGACAACAGAAAGATGGATTTTATTTCTTAATCCATTCAACTAAGCTGTGTCTTTTTATTCAGGAGCAGAGAGCATTCCTGTTTAAAGCTGGCTGATGATTGCTGCCAGTCTGGTTTTTGCTACTTGTGTTCTTAGTTCTGTTTTGTGTTTCAGTGATTATTGATTCTTTTTTCCCCTTATAAACTCTTGCATATGCTTGCTTCTCTCTTCAAAGTATTATTTCCAGTATTCTCTGCAGAGCTGGTTTGGTGGACACAAATCCTTTTAGCTTGTTTATAACATTAAAAAGTCTTTCTTTACGCAACTACAGCAGATAATTTTGCTGGGTACAGTTGGAATCTGTGATCTTGTATAATTTGAACTGCATTGCTGTAGAGTCTGATGGAATTTAACTTTCCACTGAGAAGTCAGCTGCCATTCTGTTAGGTTTTCCTCTAAGTAGGACTCGTGGTTTTCTCTTGCAGCTTTCAATATCTTCTTGTTGTCCAGTATATTTAGGTTTTTAACCATAATATGCTGTGGGGAGTTTCTTTTCTTGTCTCATTTATCTGGAATCCTGTGCACTTTTTGTATCTATGTGGATAGATTTTTTTTCCTTTAGTTTGGGAACGCTTTCTTCTATGACCTTGTTGAAGATCTTCTCTGTGTCCTTGACATGTGGTGGTTCCTCTATGGCTGTAATTCAATTCAAATTCAATCTTTTCATAGTATCCCATAGTTCTAACATGTTTCTTTCCTTTTTTATATTTTATTTTTACATTGTTTTCTCCAGTGGTTCAATACACCATCTTCAGTATCTATATTCTATCTTCTTCTTGATCCCTTCGACTTGCAATGCTTTCCCCTGGGTTTTAAAATTGGGTTCTGATGTTTTTCAGTTTTTGATTTCAGTTTGAGTTCTCTTCAATATTTCTGTCTATCTTACTGAATTTACCTTTTCCGTTACTGTACTGTTTTAATCATTTTACTTAGCTATATGTTTATGCTTTCTTGGATGTCACTCCAGCATTTAGTATTATTCTCTTCAAGTTCATTGAGCTGTTTGTTTGCATTTTCTTTAAAGTCCTTGAATTCTTTGATGAAGTTTGTTACTGTTCTTCTATGTTCTGTGTCCTGGGGTTTATCTAAGTAATTCTCACTGAAGAACATTCCATAGGATTGGTAGATTTGGGAGGGGGTTGGCTAACATAGTGTCTTGTCCCTTCATATTGCTTGTTTGTTTGCTTGTTTTGTTTTTTGTTGTTTGTTTTGTTTTGTTTGTGATAAAGCCTGGCATGTGGCTTCTTTCATTGCTTGGGCATCTGTCTGATGTGAGATTCCACTGGTAAGTGGAAGTTAGCTTTTGTTTTAGTTGTTGCCCAAGCTTGACTGACTTCTGAGGTATGAAGAGTTGGCAGGCCAATCCTTCAGACACTCAGTGTTGATTTTTGGACTGGAGGAATGAAATGAATCCAATTTTGTGGTGATTAAAGAAGCATATGAATGGGGCAAATGGTTGGGTCTGATTGGGCTGATGTGCAAGCTGTAGCATTTGAGCTATGTCCTGCGTATGGAGATGGTATGGATGGTCCAGAGTCTTAGATACTCAGAAGGCTAGGTGGGCATGTAATCTTCATGACCAAGGCTAGGTATGATGGTTGAGAATGGTGTGAACAGGCAAGGCTCCACGGACTCATCAGGCCGGGCCAGAGCACAAGTATATGAGTAAGCTAGGTCTGGGGATTTGTGAACATGGGCTAGGATCCAGGAAACACACCAGACTGAACCACAGCACACTGGGCTAGCTTGGATGTTGGATATGGCATAGGCTAGCTAAGGTTAGAAGGACTTAATAGTTTGGACTGGCATACAGAGTGTGTGATCTAGCCCAGGCCTGGAGGTTGGATATGGTGCAGGGATGCTTGAGTGAGGTAGACTCATCCGAGTCCACCTAGCCAGGTAGGCTCACTACCCTCCCCAAAACAGAATAAAATAAATTTCAATATGGAGGACCTGACATGGTGTATTATAACAGAAACTTCCCTCTTTAGGGCTAGAGAAGTAGTTCAGCAGTTAAGGGCACTTAATGCTCTTGTAGAAGACACAGTTTGGCCTCTGGGGCTCATGCACATATATGGCACACAGAAAGTTGCACAGATTCACACACATATACTAAATATTTTTTTTTTTAAAGAACTCTCCTGATTGGCCTTTATTTGCTTGAGTCACCAGGGTGACTAATGCTCTCAATTCTCTGTGACTCATAGTGGCTCATGCCTTCTGCAGCTGCTTGAGTCACATATTAGATAACCATTGCTTGTGTTTGTCCTCAACGTTCTTTGTATTGATTGTACTTGCTCTTGTATTTACATGGTTTTGTTAAATACTATGTGACTCGATAATTCTATAGAAGGGGGAAAAAGGATTGTTTCTATGAAAATGAATTCAGATGGTTAGAATTACAAAAATGAATTTTCCAGGAAAAACTGCTTTGGGTAGGAAAAGCTGATTTTTGTCAGTACTGACGATTGAACCTAAGGCCTTATACATTCTAAGAAAGCACTTGACCACCTAGTTATAGCCTTAGCGCCCTGCTCCCAACCCCGTCACTTTCTGTTAAGAAACTAAGTTGACCTGGCTGCTCTTGAGCTTGACTCTGTAGTCCAGGCTGGCCTCAGTCTTTCAGTCCTCCTGTGGTAGCATCCAAAATAGCTGGAAGTATAAGCATGCACCACTAGACCTAGCTGGAAAAAAAAATAACATTTTTTTAAACTAGGAAACTATATCTATAAAGATATTGCTAGCATGTTTCTTTAGAAGGCTGTTATTGTAAAGGTAGGAGCAGGAAAACAGACAAAGCTCCATTGGATGCTCCAAAAGACTGGAGCCGGAAGCTAAACAACATGGTCTGAAGTCTGACTTCATGCTACTGAGTATCTCGAAGAAGAACTGCTCTTAGCTTCTAAACTCAGAAGCCAAAGATAAAAATCTGAAAATGTTTGATACATGCATATGAAATATTTGAATTGGAAATAACAGTGTTAACTCAGATAGATAACTATCTGAGTGTGGTGGTATATGCCCGTGGTCTCTGTACTTGAGAGGTGGAGTCAGGAGGATCAGGAGTTCAAGGTTAGTATGGCATAAGAGAGAGTGTCTCAAGAAAACAAGTCAAGAAAAAGGGAAAGATGAATAAATTTATACAAAATACATAAAGTGTTTAAGTTATACATGCTTTTTCATAATTCTCCATGCACCAGTGAGTTTTAAGTTCATCCGCCCTTAGCTTAGGGTGCATCTTATCCAATAGGAATCATAATTCTACATCTATAGAACTCAAACTTCTCAGTCATGTTAGATAAAGGATTAGAAATCGGAGAGAATCGAACAGATTCTCTGCATCAGGGAAAGAAGTGCCTTCCTACTACTGTGCTCCTTGTGCCACTGGGGGGCAGGCAGGCCCATCAGTCCCAGTCTTTACCTGGCTCCTTTTCAAGACAGAGAACCAAGAAACTATCAGCGATGCATCAATTGGTCCACTCCGTGAATGAATTAAATCTCCTAGCCCACGTGGTTTAAGTAGAATAGCGCCACAGGTGATAGTACTGAACTGACGCTATGCTTGAAGCTGTGCAGGTAAATCAGGGGGATATGGGAAGCGTTTGTGAGGGACATCTCATTACACAGACTGTTAGGATCCATCAGGGCCACTTAGTGTTTCAGAAGGATGCACTGTAGGTACAGGGAATGATCTTCTCAGAGAGAGAAAGATCCATCAGGAATATACCTTAAATTCCTGGAGATGGGTTACTCCTATAACACATTGGTTATTGAGGACCAGGGCAGCCAATGTCTAGGTTGATTCTCTGTCACCCTTCCTTGCTATGACTAGGAGCGTTTATTTGACTTTCCCAAGTTTGCCAATGCTTTGTTTAAAAGAGTAAATGTAAGAATGCAGAGAACCATAAAGGCTGGCTCTCAGCACCTTTAAACCTTCTAAGGAAAGGTTAAAAAAAACCCACAAATCTGTGAAATCTTCAAAATCCTTTGCACATTTTTATGCTCAGGGTCCATGACTTTCACCAAATGCCAAAGCAGTGTGGGATTAAAACCAAAGCAAAACAAGATAAGCTTAAGACTTTGTCATTCAGAGCACTGTTTTTCTACCTTTGAAGGACCTCATTTAGATCTTACTAAAATACTGGTTTGAAAGCAGCAGGTTTGAGGGGAGCTCCAGAGACTCAGTAAGCTCCAGGATGATGCTGACATCTGACCCACCAACCTACTCTGAGTAACGAGGGTTTAACACATAGGTCTTAATAAATCTGGATTACTTAGTCTATTTAATGATCATAAAACTGCAATTTATTTTTTCTGGCATCTGAAGGTTAAAAAGCCCAAGTTAAGTCTGGCAAGGGCCTGCTTTTCACTCAGAAATGTTCTTCACAGAAGACATCCCTTTCGTGGGTGAGGTCACTTATGGACACCGATCCCACTTATGAAAACTCATAACACAAGCTCCTCCACACCTTCTTACATCATTAGGGGCAGGATCTCAGGGTATGAATTTGGTGGGCTTGGGACACTCAGGCCACATGTATTAAATGTCTTCCACAGCATCCAAAGTTATTCCTGGAAGCTTGAGCTAGACACAGATAGCTGGCTTTGTCCCTTCATTGATCTTGGTCAATCAGTATCTGCTTTAAGACCCATACATATACTGTAATCCATGGATGCATCAATTCCTTATATGAAATAATATACAGCCGACCCACATCCTCCTGTATACTTTAATATGTTGCTAGTTTAATATAAATGCCATACAAATAGTTGTTTTCTTCCCATGTGGGCTTTGGTTCCCACACATGGTGCTACTGACTGTGTGACCAGCAGGTTTTACTACCAAAGAGGATTAGGTCCCAATCTGCTGCCTCCTGAGGCTCAAATACTGTGAGGGCTTGACCCCTGGGCTGTGGAACCAGCAGAGGGAGCAATAGCCAGAAGATTAGTTGTGGGCTCAGCCAGCAACTTGAAATGTTCTGACACACCGGCCTTCCAGTCCATGGCCATGGGGCCAGAAGTCTTTGTGGCGGGCCATGTGTTAGAGTGACCTCTGGGGCTTGTGGAGTGACTTTGCAAATGGATTTCTCTGATTAGATGAGAATGTATATTCCCCTCTCTTTTCCGTGGCCTCTCTCCTTCCCTTTTACTCTTTCTCCCCCTGACTTCCTCTCTGTCTTGGGGAGCAAAAAGAGATACAACGTACTTGTGTAATTTTATAAGGAAACAGATAGACTCACACTCATCCGTAACTTTGAAAATGATTAAGTACTCAGTGTTATCACCTAAAGCTCCTCAGGCTTTTCTCTTAGGAAAAACAAAACAAAACAATAATAAGTGTAGCCACCAGAAATAGTTTATATAGCTGCCAAAGATAAAATGCTTTTGAACATGCTGTTATCAGGAAATAGTATGATATTTGTTGTCAGTGATTAAACTCTGGGGCCAGCTCTCTGCAAGCAGTTACCTGGCACCTCACTTCACAGGATTCTCCTCACCTGCCTTCCTTGCGTATCAGCTCTCAAAGGCATTCTATTCTCCATATAATGTATAAACATAATCTTATATTTTCTTTCTAAATCTTCTTATCACAATGTTGAACAAAACCAGAGGAATTAATTTGAGCAGAAATCCTATGTAGACTGTCAGACACCCTCATCTCTTCTACTATGAAACATTGATTAATAAATTACTTGTATTTCTGTTTGAGTATGTTGGAAGGCATGTGCATGTGAGTGTGAATTCAAAGGCGAGGAGTGGTTCTTAGAGTCCCCAGAGCTGGAGTTACAGACAGCTGTGAGCTGCTCAGTTGAAGACATCAGGGACAGAATTTGGGCTTCTGCAAAAACAGTGTGTACTCTTAACCTCTGAACTATTTCTCCAGTCCCACAAACACTGTCATATCAACATACCTGAAAATTTGAAAATTTCAAACCAACTCAGTAGTATGACACATCCAGACTGGAAATCTACATAGTTTACCAGGAAAAATGAGAAGAAGCCCTAAAAGGGAAAGCTGTAAAGAAGAAGGTCCTCCTGCATCCTGTGGATGTGACGGGAAGGAAGGATGCTTGGTCTGATAGTAGTATAATACCTGAGATGAATATGCTGTAAAGAGAAGCACACGCACACACACATACAGACACACATGCACACACACACATACACACTCATACACAGACACACACACACACACCTTGCACACATGCATGTGCACACAACATGTACATGTTAAAAAGATGCATATGTTATATGGCTCTTTGTTCTGGTCCAGTGTAGTCATTTCATTGTTGCGGACAGAATCCCAGTGTGGCATAGGAGATCACACGGAGAGAGAGAAGAAGAGATTAAGAGAGTCAACCAAACTGTCTTTCAATGCAGACCCAGTCATTATTAAATCATTAAGCTACTTAAAGAATAAGTGGGTTAAGTCATTCATGAAAAGACTTCCCTAGTCACTTCTTAAAGGTCCCACATGATCAATTATTTTTTGGAGACAGGGTCTCTCTATGCAACAGAGGCTGGTTTTGAGTATTAGAACTTCCTGCCCCAGCTTCCCAAATGTTGGGGTTACAAACATGTGTAACCATCATGCCCAGCTTGCTTCTACCTTTTAATATTTCATAACAGTAAATTTCAGCATGAGTTTTAGAAGGAATGAATCATAACCAGGGATGAAGGTAGTAAGAAAAAATAGAATGAAAAAGGCAGGGTGGGTAGAGTCAAGCGGCAGCTTCCTCCATTTCAAAATCTCCATGTCAAAAAGTGACCTAACAAGCCTCTGATGAACCCCCATCTGACGCTCACACTACCAACCTGTGCCACAGAGAAAGGAGGGATCCGTCTGTTATTCTTATTGTGAAACTGGACCAAAATAGCACAAGAAGGAAAACCACAAACTACCCTTACTTTAAATTGTTGATACAAAAATTGCCAAGGTTGCTTGACAAGTCATAATTTTATTGTTTTATATTTACCTAAAAGTACATTTTATATATATAAAAATGTATAGTTACATTTACATATTTATATGTATATGAAAATACTTGCATATCTAAAATTACATACATGTATATATATACCACACAAACACACACGTATATTGTATATGTTTATATGTATATGTGTGTATGTGTGTATGTGTATATGTATATAGACATGCATATATGTATGTATACGTATTGTGTGTGTAATTTAATTTAGTTATGCCACTTGGGTGATAATGATCTCCCCAAGAGCCATAGATTATTTGGCAAAACCTCCTGTTCTAGGCATGAGAATCCTCCTTCTTAGTTGGTTGTCATGGAAGCCCAAGACATGCCCAAAACAATATATACTATGGCTGTTGCTCTTGGTTACATCTCAGAAGTTGAAGGTCCTTATCGTTGAAGATACCACAAACTTCAGACATGGGAGTTGCAGGGTTTAAGCCAAAAGCCTCATCCCTAAGGACTAGCTTTCATAATACCAGAAAGGACTAAGCTAGCTGCCAAGGGAGAAAACCAATCAATAGTTCTACCCATTTGCGATGTCTATGAACCACAATGACCAACACAGCAAGATATCTTTAAATGTGTAACAGTGGCATTTATATTGTGTGGGTGATCAACAACTATCTAATTAGACTTAAGGCCTACTCAAGAGGAGGAAATTATTACTAATATTGCAATCCTAGCCAACTACCTATGGCTGCCGAGGCCGTGGTTCTTAGAGGAGGACGTTCTTCTGCCACATATTTAAACCAGTATGACTTCCCAACCTTATTCTAAATAACTCACCGTTATGCCACAGATAAATGTAGCTCTCTGCGCACCAAGGAAGCTTCTCTCTCTCTCTATTTGCATTAGATATAATCAGTTACAGAGACCCACAACTAGTCAAATTTTAGAGGACAGCTCACTGTGGGGTTTCCAGCTCCAACTGATACACCTACAATAACCCTATACTTGAGACCCAGGGAACATCACAGAGAGGGAGAGAAAAGATTGTAAAATCCAAAGGACCAGGAAGCCTATTGTGAGGCTGTGTGTTCTAGTTATAACAGAGAAGCTGCATCCACGAAATCTCAGAAACATGGCTACCTAAACAAGACCTGAACAGTGACAGGATCAGTTGACATGGCAATGTAGTTAGGGTAATCTAAAAAGCTTCATCCCTTGATGAAGAGTTATAAGCAATTAACAACTGCTCAGAGAAGGAAAATCAATCCTTATAAGAAATGAGTCCTCTGGTTATCCAACTGGTCAGCCATACATACATATATGAAGGAAATGAGAGGTTGGAAGGAGGAAAGAGAATTTTGTAATTTTATTTTAATCAACAGTAAAATAAATTTAAAACTACCAGTAAGTAGATCCTAAATTCTAAATTTGTTGAAGAAAAAAATACATCATGACCAAAAAGACTTAATTTGAATACAGATTATATATATGTATGTATGTATGTATATATAATTTGAATGATAATATAATAATTTGAATTATAATGATTTAATATTAGAAAATCTGTATAGCTAACTATATTAAAATGAAGACAGGGGTCTGATGTAAAATAGTATTGATTACTTTTAGATATTGTAGGTTCTGGTGCTCTGAGTTTTAAATACTAGATCATATTAAGAAGCAAAATGAGAAAAAAATACCATGCAATTTAATTTTATTAATAGATGATGAAAAGGCATTCAATATGTATCATGATTAGAAAAAAGGTGTAAAAAATCTCAAGTGCAGGATTAGCACTAAAGAAGTGATAGTTTAAAGGAAAAGTAGGTCTTTAAAAATTAGAGTGAGTGATAAAATAAAGATAATGACTTCAAATTTTTAATAATGGCAAAATATTATCTTTAGTAGGAAATGTTCACTAATTGGAAGTATATAAAAGTAGTTGAGAAGTACTGAGATTGCTTCATAAAGACAATATTATTTATAAAAATTTTCAAATTTTGTCAAAATTCTAGACAGACAATGTAATATATATTTAGGTAATTATTCTACAGATAGGATTATGCACTTAGTTCATAACAGCATACAGTGTGATGAAATTAACCTTTTAACAACTCATTTTGTTATTTATACTTCCTTTAAGGCAAATGACTTTCAAAACCTGTAAGTACTTTCCTTCCCTAGTATTGACTCTTTCAGACATGTAGAGTCTATAATGTTTAAATAAAATAAAATTTCATTATTTCATTAAAAATAAAAATTAGAATTAAATAGTAAGACTTGGAATCCATTTAATGATTTTAAACCTCAGTTTAACTGAATACAGGGAGGACGTTTTTCTGTGTTGTATAACCAAAGTCACTGCTGTCTCCAGGACAGTGGGCTTTTTTTCCCCAATGGCATCAACAGAATGAGAAGGGATTGGCCAGCCCATTGCTTTGGTGACTCAAAGTTCATGTCCTTTAAATGGTAGACCATCTTAAGTATGAAACATGGGTTAGTTCTATCCTAATGTTCTAACCCAAAGCCTGAATCAATCCAAGTAGCAGGATTTCATGTATTACATTTTAAGTATTACATTGTATTACATTTATTACATCATGCATAAATGACTGTATAAATGAAGTATACATGAGACTGGTTTTGTGATTCATGTGGAAATTGACTTCCTGCCTAGCTGTGAACCTCTGAAATGAAGTCTCAGCCTCCAAAGTACTATGATGGGATAGTCAGAGGATAGACTGGCTCACTTTAAAAGGAAGAAACTGGAGGGAAGAAATGCATATAGTTTTTAAGTGAATCCCAATTGTTACTAGAACATTCCACTGGGTTTTAAAGCTGCAAACTCTGCCAATCCCAGGCCATAGGACTGATCTTGTCTTCCAGAACCACCGGGTCAGTGACTTCTACCTTTGACCACATGACCTTGGGCCCAGGGTGGCAATGGTAATACCACCAACCTTTTCTTACAGGCTAATGCATGTTCACAGCTAGCTACTGCTATTGGCTTGGAACCTAGAAGCTCCACAGCCCTCATTGCTTACCGTTACCTCATTGTTTACCCTTTCTATCACAGCTGGCAATGCTTGGTGTAATGCCGCCTCTATTTTTGGCTTCTGCTGAGATGAATGAGTGGACCCCTAAATCACCACTCAGGATCTGGAGCAGCAGGTCTCAGTGTGTGGATCAGGATTCTTCGGCAAATCTCTATCTCCAAAAGTATTCACATAATGACTCATAACAGTAGCAAAATTACAGTTACAAAGTAGCAACAAAAGTAATTTTACCATTGGGGTCATCACAACATGAGGAACTGTAAGAAAGGGTCTCAGCGTTAGGAAGGTTGGGTTGGGAACAACTGCTTAAGTGTATGGTTGTCCTGCCCTGCCTGTGATGTTCTCTCTAAAACATGTTTGGGATCTCCAGTATAGACCTGAACCTTTCTTAGGTTCACACACGCACACACACACACACACACACACAAACCATGTTCTGGGTTGACATACTACAGTTAACAATAACAATTAACCAGAAGAAGAACAACAACAAAAAAAAAAACATAAAGCAACTTTAGTGCATTTAGAGACTTTCCTAGAAGTATGAACTTTGATGGATAAGGTGGTATTGTCTACATGCTGAGTTTTACAACCTGAATGGCCCTTCTGTCATGGAGTCAGTTGTGCTAACATCTGGGTGCTTCCTAAAGTCTAGGGTCCTGTTACATGTGAGTGTACCTGTGGAGAACAAAAGCTGATGTTGATTGTCTTTCTCTATCTCTCTGTTGGTAAGATAATGTATCAATTTGATTTTCACTGCTGAGATAAACACCATGACCAAAAGCAACTTGGGAGGAAGGAGTTCTGGCTTATAGGTTAGACTCCATCATGAAGGGATGTCAGGACAGGATCTCAAGCAGAAACCTGGAGGAGGAATTGAAGCAGAGACCATGGAGAAACACTGCTAACTGACTTGCTTGCCATGCTTTACTTAGTTTAATTTTACCTACCCATAGGTGGCACTGCCTTCAGTGGGCTAGGCCTTCCCACACCAATTGTTAATCAAGAAAATGCCCCACAGACTTGTGTGATGGCTATTCTTGGTTGTCAACTTGATTACATCTGAAATTAACTAAGATCCCCCTATCTATCCCACAAAATGGAGGTGTATACCTGTGAGAGACTTTTGTTTAATTTGAAATGGGAAGATCTATTTTTAATCTGGATCTTTGAGATAGGAAGACACACTTTTAATCTATATCTAATGAACTGGGAAAACCCAGCTTTAATCTGAGCCACAGCTTCAGCTGGAAGCCTATGAAGGGGCATGGAAGAAAGAAGCTTTTGTTCTTTTCCTACTTGCTCTGGCCACACTAGCTAGTCCTTTCTTTACTGGCATTAGAGTCTACTTCTTTAGGATTCCAGCATATATTGAAGACCAGCTGAGACATCTAGCCTTATAGATTGAGAAACTGTTGGATTCTTGAACCTTCTGCTTGTAGACAGCCATTGTTGGATTAGATGGGCCACAGCCTGTAAGTGATTATAATAAATCCTCTAAATAAATAAAAACCAACTAAATAAATTCTAGATCTTGATCTATATGAGATATAGGTATATATAGAGGGAGAAAGAGAGACACAGAAGCAGAGAGATTCACTCTATAAATTCTATTACTCTATAGAACCCTGATTAATACAGTGATGCCGTTGTTGTTGTACAGGCCAATCTGATGGAAGTACTTTCTCAATTGAGAAATTCCTTTTCCAAGATGGCCCTAACTTGTAGCAAGTAGACAAAAAACCAACCAGTACATTCCTGTAATATATTATGGTGGTTTGAACAGGAATGGCCCTCAGAGGTTCATAGATTTGAAGGTTTGGTCATCACAGAGTGGCATTATTAGGAGGTGTAGCCATGTTGGTGTATTTGTGGTCTTGTTGGAGGAAGTATGTCACTGGGGATGGGTTTGAGGTTTCAAATGTTAAAGCCAGGTCCACTCTCTCTTTCTTCCCTGCTGCCTGTGGATCCAGAATTCTTAGCTACCTTTCCAGTACTATATCTGCCTCTGCGATACCATACTACCTGCCATGCTAATAATGGACTAAACCTCTGAACCTATAAGCAAACCCCAACTAAATGCTTTCCTTTATAAGAGTTGCCGTGGTCACAGTGTCTCCTCACAGTAATAGAACATTGACTAAGACATGTATCACACACTTGTTTTTACTCTTATGTGCATTACTTATTGACAGATCTATTTATTTTACATAGATTATAGTATTTACCTGATATATAGTATAGATATTACATAAACATATAGTAGCATTTGTAACTATATGTAAATAATTAGAAATATCATTTTGTTGTATTGATTGCAATATTTTTCTGGTTTATTATCAACTTTAAATTTTTGTTTACTTTTTAAGGTGTAGACATTTAATTTTTGCATACAGATGCATGCATTTAAATTTTTCAGTGAATATCAGATTATCTTCTTTAATTAAAATATATGTTCTCTTGTAGACATTTAATAAGTATTTGTTTTAGGAAATAATGATTGCCTTGGGTTCAGAGTCTTTAGATTGTATCATATTGTTGCGGGAAGAGTGTAGAGAGGAGTGCAGAGAGGGGACAAAACTCCCCTGGGAATGTTCTCAGTAAAGCAGAGAAGAGGGTGGCTTGGGGAAGACGTAGGCTTAGAGGGCTTTGAGAGTTGTACTTGTGAATAAAAGCCAAAGGCTTGCCTAGGCTGGTAGAGACAGATGACATTTCCAATGGGTCCTTGGGTCTGGGCTTCTCATCCTTGTACCACTCTCGCTATTTCCCGGCACCTCTGTCCCTTTAGCACCAGAATTTAGGGACAACTGTGAGTCACTGATGTTCAGAGGCTCCTGAAGAAAGTCTCCCGCTTTGGGAAGGGGATTCTTAGAATGAAGAACGCTGGATTTCTTGTGCTTCAGGAGTTCTTAAAAGGTAGGACAGAATGAGGAAAGGCCACACATGCAAAGGACTGTGGACTACATTGTTGTTGAAGGCTGTATTTGCTCCACTGTTTACCAAATACACCTCACAAGTATTTCCATAAGCAAGGCTCATGTAAAATGTTAGGAAACACGCTTTATTCATTCAGTCTAAGTTTCAATAGTCTCTCTGCCTGGTTTCTCTTTTGTTTCTACTACTTTGATTTAAACCAGTGGCTACATCCTTAATGGTATGGAGTTTTATGTCTCAGGGTCTACCAGAGAATCATTCCGTGATGATTCCTTGGGTTTTTCCTAAAGATTAGCTTTCACTAGCAATTTGAACACGAGTTGTTCTAAAGTCAATTGCCAGTTAGTGACCCAAGCCTCGATCTTGGCTGTGGGTTTTCCATTCTAATGAGAATCACTGTGATGAGGGAGCAGTGATTTGAATAAACAAACATTTACTGAGTACCAACTGTGTGCAAGACCTAGTGGTGCCGTTATTGTTCGATTTGTTTGAAGAAAATGCTACGTGTTCACCGATGCAGGAAACAGAGGCAGGCAGGGTAAGGGGAAGCTTGGAAAGTTTTCAAGATTAATTAGCATGAAGGTGGGGCATTTGGGATATCTGGCACCAGATAGTAATCAACAGTACTAATTATATGCTCATATTAAATCCATTATGGTGGATGGAATTAGACTGGATCAGCCAGTGTGCTAAAGGTTGCAGCTGCTCTCAGCTCCTCTTTAAGACATTTATGGAAGACATAGATTTTCATCCATTGGTGAATTTTATTTTCTTGGGTTTTTCAAAGAAAATAATGACCCCCTGCTTTTAAGTTATACTAGAAAGCTGAGATATAAGAACAAACTTTACAAATGTGAAAGTCATCCACTTAGTTAAGAGAGTGTGCCGTCATCACCCTGTATTTTCATTTTCCTGTTAAGTAGATGGGATGGTCACCTCATCGCAGAGAACCTCGAAGCACTAGCTTTAAGTGTTACTTGTTAGAGAAAAGAAGAGTTCCTAACATGTTCTAGTCACTGAGGTGTTGTTTGGGGTTGAGGCTGGCTGGAGAATCAAGAATAGGTTTCCGGTTCTTTGAGCAAGACATACCTCAGCGGCCTTTCTGTGGCAGGTTCATGTGAGTGGTGGGAAGCTAGTGTGGCCTTTCTCTCCCTGGAGCTGTTTTCTCTTAATTAATTACACTTTGTCTTGTACCTTTGTCCTGGAGGCACTGGGGACATACTATGCTACTGCAGGGACACTAGTTCAGTTCCAATACTAGTTCAGTTCCGCTATGTTCAATGCCTATCATCAACATTCAGCATATTTAGTACTTATCATTCTGGAATAAGGCATAAAAAATAAAAAGCATCTTTCTGTCTCTCTCTCTCTCCCTTACTAAAGGAAAACAAAGTTTGTTTTTTCAAACAAAGGTCATATGTAATATTCTATCCTCCACATTCTCTGTAAACTTGTATGAAGATCTAGTCTGTCAGTCCTGTGGCATTTACCAGGCTTGGTTTAAACTGTATTTGGCAAGTATAATCAGAGGTGTGGAGGGTCTATGTATAAAGGGGTAGAGCGCTAGTTTCTTTTTTGTTTGGCAAGCTGTCATTGATTATATTTGTCTAAATTCTTTCTTTTTTACAACAAAATTGATTGCTGCTTAATGGAAAGAGAAGCTTTCTCTTATCAGTTATCTGGTTACCTTTAGATAGTTTATATAGGAAAATCAATATAAATGTTTAATTTGGGGGTGAAATCAAGAAAGATAGTTCTCTCCTTCACTGGGTAACACTCATAACCTAGAATAGGATACTTAACAAGTTATTGTTTTTTGTTTTAAGTAATTAATATCATTTAAATACATTTGAGACTAGTAAAATGGAAGTGTGCTGATTAGTTGTTTTTTGTCAAGTTGATAGGAAGTTCTCTGAAGAGGAAGACTTCATTGAGAAAAAGCCTGCTTCAGATTAGCCTGTAGGAGGGTTTCTTGATTAATGATTGATGTTGAGGCCCTGGACCACGGTGGGTGGTACTACTCCCCTAGGTAGGTTATCCTTGGAAGCAGCAAGAGACGTATTGAGGAGCTAACCTGTACGTGGTGCTCCTCTGTGATCGCTGCTTCAGTTTCTGCCTCCAGGTTCCTGCCCTGAGTTCCTGCCCTGGCTTCTGTTTGTGAGTGACAGTGACAGAAACATGTAAGGCAAATAAACCCATTTCTCCCCAAGTTGCTTTTGGTGAGAATGTATTGTCAAAGCAAAAGAAAGGAAACTAAGACAGAAAGTAATAAAACATCTTTTGAATGTATCCAGATATTATCAGGAATATCTTTAACTTGTATAGATTAGGTTCCCCCCGGCAAAATAACAGCTTCTTGCAGAGAAGGCACTGT
Organism: Mastomys natalensis; assembly: GCA_021653895.1. Lineage (NCBI taxonomy): Eukaryota > Metazoa > Chordata > Mammalia > Rodentia > Muridae > Mastomys > Mastomys natalensis. Next base: position 176,256 of record JAJTUV010000314.1, on the reverse strand, counting down.
GAGGGTTTCTCTCAGCCTTTGTGTGCTTAAACAGGTCTTTAGTTTGCCATCATCTTTGAATATTGTCTTGTAAAATGAATTATTTTAATATAATTGTAATTAGTAAATTCATAGGACACTTGTATTTCTTTATCCTAGCTAATTCCCAATAACCACACAGAGAGACGAAGATTTATTTCAAAGCTTCACCTCAATATCTGGTCAGTCTAATGGTCTATCTTAGGCCCTAAGCTAATCTGGCTACCTCCCAGCCATGATCCCAAATAATACTTGCAATTAGGTCTTCCACTGTCTAGATGAACTCTTAAAAAGTCATTCTTCTCCTTCCTCATCTTCCTCTTCCTTTCTCTCTTCTTTCCCTGGCTGACAGAAGTTCCACACTATTCTCTCTTCTGCTCAGCCATTGGGTATTAGTATTTATTGACAATGCAGAGAATACATGGTAAGAATTGTTTACACAAACTTTAGAAAGGAGATTCTTGACATAAGCGTTGCAATCCATGTCTGGGTTGAAACAAGATATTAGGGCAGAGAAACTAACATTTGAATAACACTAAGATAACCTTATACAGTGCACAAAAACATTATGCCTACATCTCCTTGTGGAATACAGGACTCTAGGTAGATGGTTTTTGACTCCCAGCACTTTACTGTTGTCATTCCATAGTCTTTTGATTGGCATTGTTTCTGATGGAAAAATCAAGCATCATTCATGTCTTTGATCCGTGTGCATAGTAATGTTTCACTATGATATTTTCATACGTGTACTTAATATAGTTTGGTAATGCTTATCCCCATCACCCTTACTTGTTCCCCTTCTACTCCCGATAATTCTTTTAACTAATTTCACTTCTGCTTTCCTCTCTCTCTCTCTCTCTCTCTCTCTCTCTCTCTCTGTGTGTGTGTGTGTGAGAGAGAGAGAGACAGAGACAAAGACAGAGACAGAATGACAGAGTCATTGACAGACATTGAGACATAGAAAAAGAGAGAGACAGATAGAGGCAGAGAGACAGAGAGATAGAAAGTCAGAAGAAGGATTTTTGTTTATAAGCAAATGGGTACCTTATCAATGGCAACACAACTGAAGAAAAAGTCTTTTTCCCCTTATCCACCACTGACTGTGTGTTAAACATTCAAAGAAGTGTGAGAGCCTGTGAGCCTCCTCTTCCATGGTGATGCTGAGAGCCCAGTCTTGTGTGGACCTTGATTGTTATGAATCTTGTCCTTATGCCTGACTTTGGTATGAATAAACATTTTTTATTGTATATTATATTTACATTTCAGATGTTATCCCCTTACCCCATCCCCCCCATTCAGGAACCCTCTATCCCATCCCCCTCCTCCTTCTTCTATGAGGATGTGCTCCCACCTACCTCCCCACCCCACCTCCCCACCCTCGAATTCCCCCACACTCAGCGTCCAGCCTTCATGTGACCAAGGATCTCCTCTCCCACCTGTGCCCAACAAGGCCATCATCCCCTACATATACAGCTGGAGCCATGGGTCCCTCCCTATGTGCTCCCGGCTGGTGGTTTAGACCCTGGGAGCTCTGGTTGGTTGGCATTGTTGCTCTCCTCATGGAGCCACAAACCCTTTCAGCTCCTTCAGTCTTCTCTCTAATTCCTCCATTGGGAATAAACATTTTAAGGTTCTTGTTTTATTTTTTATTATCTTGTCAAGACTTGGTGATCTTTGTTTATTCTGTTTTATGCATTTAATTAATTTAGAGAATTATTACTGATGATCTCTTTAAATATTACTACTATCTCCATTTCCTCTCACTTTTTCTTCTTGTATCCGAGTTTTTCCTCAGATCTCAAAAGTTCTGCTGTACTCCTCCCAACTCCTTTGTGTGCTCCCTGTTGAATTGTTTCTATAGACCTGTATTCAAGTTTACAGTTCCCTCCTTCACAGTGCTTCTTCTGCTATGAGGTACGTAAAGTGAATTATTCATTTATATTCTTGTATTTTCATGTCTAGAATTTCTATTTGTTTCTTTGTAAAACATTTTAATATATTAATTGTAAATAATAAACATTGTGATATGTCCAAATGACATTTTAGGAGCTAAACCTTGTTTAATTGTCTATGCATCTGTGCAGTAATTTCCTCCATGTTAAAACAGTCCCTGATGAGAGGAGCAGAAACTCAGGAAGGAATAAGCCACACAAGACCCAGGAAGTTGCTGAAATTTACAAGATTCACAAGCCCTTCCCCAAGTTTACACAGTCAGTAGACAATTGATGAGGAGAGACTCCCAGCATCCTGGCTACCTGCTAGTCATGTAGGCAGCAACAGGGATGCAGCTTTTGTTAAATCATCACCCACTCTGGGGTGGGCTTTTCTGTGATGCAGCTGCCTTTGACCCTCCTGTTTCCTTTATACGACCTCCCATCCATACTCTTCTAAGAACTGTCAATAAACTCCTCAGTTCACTAAGCTAGACTTTGTAGAATTGTTTCCTTGGTCTGTAATCAGTTTCCCATCTGAGGTGAATAGGTGGGTATTTGTTCTTGTCTCTCTGGGAATAGTCACACAATAATGATCAGGAGGAATCTCTTGAGCTAAGGAATATAATGAGACAGTTATTAGAATGTCCCAGGCATAAGCGCACCCATCAGGACAAACAGAGACACGGTCCGTTTTCTCTGAAGATTCTTTCCTTCTCTGGGTTATTTATATTCACACCCCATTTTCCTGAAAGCTCCTGGGAACTTGTGTACATTTCATTTTTCTTTGTAAGAAGAATACAGGAAGGGATATAATAATCCATATTTTGTATCAATAAGGGGATGTTTTACTCAGATGATTGATATACTCATAATCAATTTAGTGCCCTCATCAATGTGAGAAAAAAAATTCGTGGACATTAGTGGTCATTAATATTTCTTTCGTTTAACTAAGTGATTCTTAACTTTTGAGAGGCGATTGAGTTGTGATTACAGAGGAAGCCTCAAGGTTTCCATAGAGTAAGGAATCTAACTTGATTTATTTTTGTGGTGTTGGAGATAAAACCCAGGGCTTTATGCATGCTAAGCATTTGTTCTACCATTCATCTACACCCCAGGCCCCAGACTTCACTTTTTCCTTTCACTAGTACATGTCCATTCTCAGTTGAAAGAGAGAAAAGATGATTCATGAGCCTTGGGTGTTAGAAGTAATGGGGTTACTACTTTTTTAAGTGTTGCCAGCTACTACACCAGAGGGACAAGAAGCATGGGAGCTCTCTCTAAAAGTTTCTCTCTTGAAGAGTCATGGGTTCAAATCAAACCTTGACTGTAGGAGCGTGCGTGCGTGCGTGCGTGTGTGTGTGTGTGTGTGTGTGTGTGTGTGTGTACATATATATGTATGTATTTTTTTTTCAGATAAAGGAGCTCAGCAAGTCATGTGACCACACCTATCTCTAAAGACAGAGAAATACCATCTTCCCATGGACCAGGAAGACAGGATCAGAAAATATGTGATCAACTGAGATCACAGAATCAACTTACTAGTCTTCATGAAAGCTATGGACGTTTTATCCCCACCATACAAAAACAGGTGCATTTGAGGTATGATTTTAATTTTATCTTATGTAAAACTATTGGTTAAATAAAACTGGCCATGGGAGTTTGAGTTACCAGGATTGGGGGGGCAAAGGTAGGGACCACAAGGAGAGGGATAAGGAGAAGGAGAAGGAGAACAGAAGCTCCGAGGAGGAGAGGATGGAGAAGGCAGGAAGTCTCCATTAATCATGATGGACTAGCAACACATGGCCAAGTGAAATGTCTCTCCTAGATGCCTGACTTCTAGATCAGAAACAATCCAGAAGATTCGAATAGCAAGTATTTGAGGAGCACAGTTGGAGAAATAGCTAGTCTAGTATTAGAGAATTAGATTGGGGTAATACCCCGGTAATTGCACAGAGCCTAAAATATTTATTTTAGTAATAAATAAATTGTAGTTTGAGTCTCATTCATTTGAAGCATAAGCACATTAATTTACAACCCCTAGCATGTCTCTGGTCCTACACAAGCTTGTCTTCATAGCCCTTGTCACTGGTTGTTTATATCCAAGTCCCAGTAGATTGTAACTACCAGGAGGGTGAGCTGTCTGTCTGCATAGCATCTTGTGATGGTTTGTATATGCTTGATCCAGGGAGTGGCACGACTAAGAGGTGTGGCTTTGTTGGAGTAGGTGTGTCACTGTGGGCGTGGGCTTAAGACCCTCACCCTAGCAGCCTGGAAGTCAGTCTTCCACTAGCTGCCTTCAGATGAAGATATAGAACTCTCAGCTCTGTGTGCATCATGCCTGCCTTGATGCTGCCCTGCTTCCACCTGGATGATGACGGAACTGAACCTCTGAACCTGTAAGCCAGCCCAATTAAATGTTGTCTTGTATAAGACTTGCCTTGGTGGCGGCTGTTCACAGCAGTAAAACCCTAACAAGACACAACTACCCTTCAGTACAACTAAAAAAAAAGGTTGCTGAAGTGGTTTGCTTGTTTTTGCTCTTAAATTAGTATATGAGGGACAGGACTATGAGCTCAGCTTAGATCATAGTCCTGTTTAATTGATCCAGCCTCTGTCACTTCTGGCATAGAGACAGTCCTTGAACCAGTCTTCTTCGTTCTGAGTCAGGGTGAGTCTTTGCTTCCTGACTTTTGGAGCCTTAACTGAAGCTCAAATGGAAACATTCTTGCAGAGTCTGACACTCTGTCCTGAGGTAATTGACACCCAGAAGGTGCCAATGGACTGCAAAGGGATGGGTCGTGTGTGCAACTCATGCAGTTAGCCGCATTCATTTTTAGCTCACACTGGTTCAGTTCCTGCGACTCCCATCCGCCTCCAGCTAGGCTATGTAATGACAGACATTTCATCCTTCTCTTACACCACCTCCATCCTCCCCCTTGTCTATTAGCTGGCCTCACTTTGATGATTGGTCAGTTTTTGTCTTTGCTGTTCACATTTTACTCCGCTGTCACAAAGAACTTTGTTTAATGTGCATGAATTTTTAAAATAATTGAATTTTTCTACTATCACTTACAGTTAATGGCAATCCTTAAAGGTTTTGTGGAGATAAAGGTTGGGAATCACTAGTGCAGAAGCAGGGAACTGGGATTCATCCAACACCAGTGGCTACGGGAAGGGAGTGCAGGCAGCTTTCCCAACTTATATAGTCTCTAGGCCGAGGAAAACCCATTATATAGAATAGATAAAACCAAAGAATCTGAATTGACTTTTTAGGAACACCTTAAATATTAAAGTGGTTTTGGTTCTTCCCCCGTCCTAAAGTTTTCCTCCAACTTTTTAAACCTATGAAAATGTGCAATACCAGTAAACACTGGGCATTTTGTTTAAATATTAAACTTTAAAGTGCTATATCAATTTTTAATGTGCAAGCTATCTTTGAAAGGCTCCACTAAGCTGCTCTCCCTATCAGAAAAACACTTGAGGGGCATCAGCCAAGCTCTCCAATTACAGGGAAAAGGCCAGGTGCTGTTGGCCCTCTGAGAAACATCTCTGGGAAGCCAATATGTGGACACATGCTTCTCATCCCTAAGATCTCCATTTCCAAGACTGCTTTAACCTGTCCTGTGTCAGGAAGCCACAGCCCTTCTTTAGTCAGCAGTTTAGTCAGCAATTGTTAAGTGGAAGAGAATCTTCTAGAGTGTGCCAGCGTAGCAGCTTTTACTGGCAGGTTTAGGTTTCTAGTGAAAGTGTGCTAGAGCAATGGTTGTCAACTTCCTAATGCTGCGACACTTTAGTACATGTTCCTCACGTTGTGGTGTCCCCTGCTGCCACCACCATAAAATTATTTTCAGTGCAACTGCTATGAATAGTCGTATAAATATCTGTGTTTTCTGATGGTCTTAGGTGACCCCTTTGAAAAGGTCATTTGACCCCTGAAGGAGTCAGAGGTTGAGAATTGCTGCAATAGAGGGACAACCACACATGTCCTCTAAGAAGTTACTGTAGCATTTGAAGTGGGAGTGTTCATCCATCCAGACTCTCTGGGTCATATATTATCATATCCTCATAGGTCCTCTCTGTTCTTTATGGTTATATGACTGATGAGGACCTAAAGGAACTGGGTCAGGGACTTGGAGAAAAGCAGGTATGAATCCTGAAGTTGGACTTCAGGTAGGGTGGTCCTTCCTAATGATAGAGGTCTTTTAAGTGCTGTATCACTATAAAAGAAATATCTTTTATACGTAGCTTAAACGAGATCAGGCTAATGTTGTATATGGTGGCTCATGCCTATAATGCCAAGGTTTCAGAGGCAGGAGGATTGTGAATTCACAGAGATTGTCTTAATAATAAAGGAGATAGAGATAAAGATAGAGACAGAGAGATAGAGAGAGACAGAGACAGAGAGTGAGTTTGGTCTATGGCTTTGGAGGTTCTAGTGCAGGTAGGTAGCTCCATTGCTGTGGACTTCTAACAAGCAGCACAGGGATAGGAGGTGTATTGAAGGAAAAAGCCGCCCACTTCATGAGCCAGGGAGCAATGAGAGAGAGAAACAAAATAACAACAACAAACAATCAACCAGAGTCTCACAATTGCCTTCAAGGGCATGTCTCCAGTGACAAAGCTTCCTCCCTCTAGGTCTTATGCTGCAAAACCTCCCAGCAGTGCTGATATGCTAGAATCTAAGCCATCAGCACGCTGCCCTTCAGAGGGTATTCAATACCTACACTACAGCAAGCACCCATCATAGGCTTCAGTTGTTTACATCTGTTCTCGTTTCATTTCTGCTGCTGTGATAAAATACCCTGACAAAGGACAACTTAGGGAGGACAGGGCTTTGCTGACCTGTAAGTCCAGGTCACTGTTGTGGGGACACAACATTATCAAGGCAGGAACTGACAGTGTCACTTTCACAGTCAAGAGAAGAGAGCAAATAAACACGTGGGTCCTTGTTTGCTTGCTTGCTAGGGACTCAGCTAGCTTTGTCTAGTCTGACACAGTTCAGAGCCCAGTCCAGGAAATGGTACCATCCACATTCAGGGTGAACCTTCTTATTCCAGAGAACTCATCCAAGAGAATCCCTCAAAGACCATGTCCACAGGCCAACCCCAATCCAGAGATTCCTTCATTATCTCTGCCCAGATGATTTTTAAGGCTGCATCCAGTTGACATTATGGACTGCCAAATTGTTTGCTATATAAGCTTGATATATACAATTGGAAACAAGAAGGCTGGTCAGTCAGAAGGCTGGTCAGAAGGCTGGCTATTTCAGATTTCAGGGCCAAGGACTTTTACAATGAATTACTGAATTATGAACAGCACAGGGAGGAAAATTATGTGCTTAGATTTTAGAGCTGATTCTTTACCAGCTACCCAAAAGGACCATATTGTGTTTGAAAATGTATGGTCTTTAATATCCTACCATAGAGACAGGTTTGCATCTATATCTGTTGCTTCTCTGTTCACAATAGTAGGTAAATGGGACCAGCCTGGATGTCCATCGACAAATAAGTATATAATGAAAATGACTACTAGCTATAGAAAAAGAGATTATGAAATTTGAAGGAAAATGTATAGAACTGCAGAGTATCATATTAAATGAGGAAACAGACTCAGAAAGACAAGAAGCACATGTTCTCTCTCACATATGAACCCAGTACTTAATGCATATGTGTATGTAAATGAGTGTGAATTCAGGTAAAGGCTAAGAAACAAGAAAGGAGATTAAAAGTGGGGGAGGCGTTGAAAAGGGAGGGCAAAGGGGCACATGTGACTTGAGAGTGGAAAGGAGGCTAGAGGGGTGGATACAGGTACATAGGAACAAGGTGGACAGGGAACAGGGTGGACAAGAGAGATACAGGGGGCAGGGAAATCAACTCAGGCGTGGGGGTAGTATAAGGGTGGACTAGGACAAGGAAGACAGGGGGACAGGGTGGACAGGGGGAGGAGAATCAACTCAGATGTCGTTTGGAAATGTCATAGTAAAGCCTAATACTTCACATGCTAATTAAAAAAGAAACAAAAAGGAACTGAAGGAATGGCTCAGCTGTTAAGACCTCTTAACAGAAGACACATATTTGCTTTGCGGCATACCACAACCCCAGTGCCAGAGACTCCAACACCCTCTTCTGGGCACTTTGTGTGCATGTAGAGTGCAGACCTAAACATAGAGAAAGCTCTCATACACATAAAACAAACAAACAAACAAACAAACAAAAAGTAAATCTTAAAGAAATAAATGAATAGGAACAAGAGAATTTGTAGCCTACTATGTGTATCTGTTATCTTCATTTACTGACAGAGAACCTGCTAACAATGTATGACTTTCGAAATTTGAATTGCACGTGATAAAAGTCACTCCCTCTGTGACTTTCACCACACTTCTAGTACCCCTAGCCACAGGTGGACGAGGGCTCTGAGAGTGGACAGCACAGATATCACAGACATTTTTATCCTGGTACAGAGTCCTCCGCGGCAGCGTTGTAGGCGGTATGGTGAGGTCTAGAAATGTGGGCATTATGCGGGTTCCACTCAATGCCCTTTTCCCTCCATGGCTGCTCTAAACCTCTGCTGGCTCACGCTTCGTAACCTGCCACTTCCTCATCTCTTGGAACCCGGGCTGTGACTTCAGCTCTGAAAAGGAAGTACTATTAGATGTGGAGTTTTCTTCCAGTCTTTTAGAGCGTTATTCCCACTGCATCCTGTACCTGCGCTCGCTTCTCTGCTTTCTCACCAGCACTTGCTGTTTTCATTGCCTTTTCTTAGCTTAATGGGTTTCTGGTGAGTTTATTTTCACTCCTTAAGGTCCGTGACGTTCAACAAATTTCCACTCGCCCCATTTGCCATAATCTCCTTCTTGGTGACATGTCAGCTTTTGTTTTTGATGAAAAATCTGCACAAATTCTAATTAGGTTGTTTGTCTGCTAACCTTTGACAGCTCTTGATATCTCTTAGATACAGAATATTTATGGGATACGGGCTTTTTTTTTCCTGAGTGTAGCCTATCATTTCATCTTCTCAGAATTTTTAACAAAGCAAAAGTTTTTAATTTTCATAGTCTCATTCACATTTTTAATTTTAATGCTTAACTAAACCTGCTTAACACTGGGCAGTGCAAAACTGTAAGACTGTAAAATCATGCCAGGAAACTTGGTGGGTAGAGCGGGTTGAGACCCAGCACACACCTGTGACTTAGGTAACTTTCTGCTCCCTGCCAGATTCCTGGGCTACGACACAGGCCATACTTCCCACATAAAGAAACATGACCTGTGGTCACTAGGTCTAGAAATGCTAATGAGGTACCTAGAGACCCTGAGGGCTTAGCCAATAAGCTTCCCTCCCAAAACATTCTGCCCTGCAAAAGGTATTTAATTTTGGGTCAGATCCTGAGAAGTAGGTATACACCTATTTTTCCACCATGAACAGTCAATAAACAGTTTGGAACCACGGACTGTATTTTTCATCTACCTCAGCCATGGGCAACATGTAGAAGGCCTTTGCCTACAAAGCCGCAGCTTAATTCTCCTGTAGTAGAAGGCATCTCTGTTCTCCCAGACAACCACTGCCAACCTAAGGACAATCCTTGCTGGGACAAGCTGGAGCTACCCTTTTCCCTGGCCCCGGGCTAGATGTTGACCTAGCCCTCAGTCCTCCCAACCTCCACTCTGTTCTCATCTCCCAGCGGCTCCTAGATCTCCAAGAGTCTGAGAGCCCCACGCTCCCAGCCTTGTCGCAGCCCCCGGGACCCCTGAACCAGCTCCAGCTTTCCCACTCCTCAGACTGCTTCCTACCCCCCAGTGTCTCGGTGCTTCCCTACAGTCTGACACGGGCCTAGTGGCATGGGATAAGAGCAGTCAAACTCCTCGAGTTTTGCCTCCCTAACAGCAGTGCCCTGAGGTGTGCGGAACATGGATCCACACAAAACCACACTGTGTCCCCTGCCTGAAAACTCCTTTCTCTTCTGTAATGGCAGCCGGTGCCAGCCTAGCTCTCCTGGTGCACAGAACACAGATGGGCATCACCTTGACTCTTATTAGCTTCTAACTAAATACCTACTACAGTCCCATGGATTTATCACATCCATTGGCTATGATCTTCCTCTGCCTGTTAGTGAACCCCATGCCAGATACTGGCTCCAGTGTTTATGAATTTTCTTTTATGGTTTCTCAGAATTGGGTTCATGTTTCTGATGCACTATTTGGAATGTACTTCCAAGACTCTCCTTGAGACTTCTGCTCTGCACTCAAGAGCCGGCAAAAGGCCCTTCTTCAAAAGAGATCTCCCTGATCATGCAGAGAGCATTCTGATCATCTCTGGCAGTGAACTCAGAACTCAGTAGTAAAAGAAAGTTGGGAGAGCAGCAATTATTGATGTTTTAATGTTTACATCTCCATGGCTAAGTGGGCACTTCTGATTTGGGTGTAGCTTCATCTGTCCTGAGCAGCCACAGGAAGACATAAAGCTACTTATGTTGTCCATAATTTAGCAGGGACAGACTGACCTTTCTACTATTGGACAGTCACTGAGTGGCAAAGGAATCTGTCCTCATTCAGCTGGAGGTCAGATCTGGCTTTCAGCTCCTGTTGAGTAATCTTTTCTGAAATACATGGGATTCTTGGTGGTATTAATAAAACAACTGATTATGACAAATTCATAGTGTCTGGCTGACTCTAGATTATTAACTCTCCTCCAATGTGTGCAGAGTACAGGATGTGAAAATCAGCCAGGATTGTTCTTAAGACACCACCACAGGGTAATGCCAGCTCCCTCATTTCTTCTTTATGCTCTCTTAAGCTGTAGGGGACCTCTGCAGTCTGCTTGTTTCTAAGGACCTCCATAGCCCACCTAACCCAAGCGTTCTACAAGAAATGAGACTGGCTACATGAGTGTCATCATTCTTGCCCCTGCAGAGCCCTCATTCACTCTTAGTAAAGGACCTGTTAAGCCAGAGACGGAGGATCAGGTCATCAGGATGACCCAGGGTTTCCTGTGACTTCCTGCCTATGCTCACTTAAGTCAGCAACATAGTCCTGTGCTTACATCCTGGGTGTTTTCATCTCTAGAAACTTCTCCAACCAAAGTCTCCATTTCAGATAGCCGATTTTTGACCATGACCTTTTTTGTCCATTTGACTGTTCAGGTAATTCACAAAGAAAATTGTTTCCTGTGATTCAGACAGCTGATTCACTGATTCCGTCTTGTTCAATTTATTTACTTTTTTTCCAAGAAGATTTCTTTGATTTTTTTTTGTCCTTAGCAAATTCAGCCATGTTTCCTCTCCCTCTGTCCATCAAAGTCAGAAGACTTAGAACCCCTCGGTCTCTTCCCTTTGCCTCCATTTGAGCATGTCCATGTCACTAGATGGGACCACTCAAGCTGCCTTAGTAGAGATCTCTATGAATTCTCCAGCTAAAGCCTCAAACTGGCAGCAATCCACTTAGTTGCTTGCTCTCTGGTACTATCTCACTAGATAGGCTTTCGTCTATCATCCTGCCTGCCCGCTGTCCTCAGACTTACAGTCATCTTATCTTCCTGCCATCCAAAGCCTGCAGACCAACCCACACACACATTTGCCTTCACCTCATAACCTTGTGCCCAAGGACAGTCTCTCCTCTGCATCTGGTTTGTATACATGTTACTTTCAGTTTCTCCCATTGTCTCCAGAATCTCAAGAATTAGTTATAAGAGAAAAAGCCATCATAAGCATTCCCTCTTAATATAATATCATGGTTAATTTAAACCTAATAGAATCATTTTGAATGATATTTTTTACCTTAGAAAATTCATGCAAACTACTTCCAGAAAATCAATCTCTCATTAAACTACAATGGCCCTTGATACTTTATGGCAAATCTTATGTTTTCTGAGTAACTTTGAGATATTCATAATCTAGTCCTATTTCTAGCTATGTAATACCCCAGTTACTCTGGCGAGATAGGCCACGTCTCATAGTGTACTATAGAATGCCTTCCCTTTACCTTAGTGTTTTTTTCCCTGCTTATCTAGCTACTGACAGAGAAATTGATGTTGACTGTGTCTAATGCCAAACCTCAAACCCAACCATTTAATAAAATCATTGAAATTCTATAATTTTTAATTTTATATTATTAAGAGATAAACTGAAAATATTCTACAATGTCTTATTTTAAAGAGTTAATTGAACTATTTTAACTATATTACCTATAATTTCCAATTATTTTTCAAATTCAATCAGTTTATAAACTAAAACTGAGTGTGGCACACACACTTATCCTAGCACTTGGGGGAGACTGAGGTAGGAGATCAAGAAAGTAATGCTATCCTGGACTACATAGTAGAATCCCATCTTAAAAGACAAAAACAAAATGGAAAAAAAAGACAACTAAAAACTAATACAATGAGCATCTATGTAACTATTTCCCAGCTTGAAAAATGTTAAGATTTTCTAGATTTAATAATATTTGCCGTTCCCCATTACTTTGAGAATTTTAGACCCTAACTCACGCACCAAGTTTATGTTTATGTTTAAACCTTTAACTATGCAGCTGTGACCAATTAAAACTTTGAAATCCTTGACTACAATGTTGTTTTCACAGTTTATACATTCAACAGCTCCTTCAGAGCATCTCACACATGGTTATCAGCATTGAGGCTACAAACATTTGAGTTAGGTAATCTCTGTGTAGAGGCTGCTCTGTAGTCTTATCAGAGCATCCCAGGTCTCTGCCACTACATGTTTATTTCCCAGTTCTGACAACTAAAGATGCTCCAGGCTGGGGGTAAACTTTACACCTGGCTGAGAATCTCTGACCTAATAAATATTACTATATATGCTTCTACAATTGTCATGATCTTTGTGTGGGCATGCGTACTTGGATAGGATTTAAGGAACAGGATTTTATTTATATGAGTACACTGTTTGTATGTACACATGGATTCAAGAAAAGGGCATCAGAACTCATTATAGATGCTTGAGAGCCACCATGTGGTTGCTGGGAATTGAACTCAGGACCCCTGGAAAAACAGCCAGTGCTCTTAATCGCTGAGCCATCTCTCTAGCCCCAGGAACAGACTTTGAATACCATACACTAGCAGTCAGAGGCAAGGTAGATGGGAGAGAAAAGACGCTGAGGATGCTGGGGTTTTGAAGAGGAAGAGGAAACATCCCTGGTCTAACTATGGTGACTGGTTGGAGAACCATGCTCTGGTGAAAGTGAGTTAGCATCACCTGACACACCTGTGCAGGTGCTCAGCAGCAGAGGCGTGGCTGCCCAGATGCACTGTGGCTGGGATTTGGGGAAGAGAACTGGGCTGCCTTTAGATGCTTGTTAGTAACTGCCAAAAGTGTTTGCCCTGGTTCCAGACAACAAACTGTTCTTGGAACCCAATGCACTCACTCTCTGTACTGCTTCTCTCTCCAGGTCACCTAAAGTAGACTTAGGAAATCAGAAAACACAGGCACATATGGAATGCATCTCCCATCAGAGTACCGACTGGGATCATTAACTGTTTGGAAACAGTGAATGCCATACAAAGGATGAGATGGCACAATGAATGGAGTTTATGCCAGAAGAAAACCGTTATTAAAGTGCCAAGGAGAGTCAGGAGTCCACCAAGAATTTCAGTAATTATAAAACTAACACAGAAATTATATGCCATCAGTAAATGTCACACCTAAACATTACTAAATAAGTTCAAACAAGAAGGGAACTTTTATAATAGTAATTGCAACTAGAATAAACTCAATGGCAAATGAAAGGTCACATGGAAATATTTAATGCTGATATGTGCAGCTCACCAATACTTAGTATGCTAAACTTCACACTAAAAGCATAACATACATATGGGAGCTATCTATTCTATATAATCAGTTATATACTAGTTATACTAAGATACAAGACTTTAGAAATTAACAGATTGAGTAAATAGTTAAGATTTGAGGAATTTGAACAACAGCTAAGAGACTAAATGTATTTCCATATGTAATTTCTGTAATTATGAGGTTCTGTGCCTAGAACGTTGAGAAAAACAATTAAAAACAGGTAGTGCATTCACATGAGTTCACCACCCATCAGGCAGAACTGGACCTATCAAAGAAGACCTCCTGACAGTGTCTTCAGCCTCATTTTAGCAGATGTGATATACAATGATATACAACAATATACAAATGAGAAGTTAACATAAAAAACTCCCAGACAAATTCTACTCCCTTTGCAATAACAATAATGGTGTCTCTTTTGATTTTACCAAATAACAAATACTGTTTATTTCAGAAAAATAAGAAAATGGATATAGTTTTTGGCCTATGGAATGGAGCAAAACCATTTGATTATAGATTACTGTGATAATAAGAATAGTTTAAGCACAGATGGAGAATGTCAACATAAATAGTCATGTGTTAATTCATTATCTCATACCATATTTGAGCATTTTGATGAACTGAAGATTTTTTTAAAAATCTACTTAAAATTGAGTTAAAAAATAGAATGTAACATCCTCTTGGAGATGGGAGGAGGAAGTATGGAATGTGGAATAGTCAGAGGGCAGACCAGGAAGGGGATAAAGACTGAACTGTAAAAAGAGATTAAAGAATAAAAAAGAAATAGAATGAATATAGACAAATAAAACTTGAGAGATTGAAATGTAGTCTACCACATCTAGATTTTTTAATGATGTTGTCAAATTTTTACTGAACTGAAAATCTCTCTGCTGCATAAACTAGTACAGTGGATCTAAAAGCTGGCAAACAATCTTAACTTGAGCCAAAAAGCTGGGCTACCCTAATGCCAAGGCTACATAAGGATGATGTGTGCTGAAAGGAAGCCACGGACAAGTCACTAAACACTCCACTCACAGATTGCTATCTAAAACTACCAAATTAAATCAGTCATGCATGTAAAAATAGTATCAATATGCTAATTAAAATAGATTATGACCAAGCAGAGTTGACAGTAGAAACAGAAGAAAGTTTTAATAAAAGAAAATGATTAATTTATAAGGGATGTAAATAAGTAAGATTGTACTTTATCTCTTTTTAAAAAAAATTGATAAACTTTAACTCCAGTTAAAAGCTAAGTCCAGAAGGGACCTGGTCTAGACTTTATACAGTATGTTTCTTAGAAACCTACAGTAAAATCATGAGCTAGTGAAGAATCAAAAGACTTCTTCACCTGTAGAAATAGTAATAGTGTGATCAGAACCATTGGTTATGGAGGTGCTGGCCACACAGGATAAATGTGACATGTCTGTATTGAAAGGAAGAGAGCAAAACCCAGTTATTTTGTCTATAGATCACAGTTTATCTTTCTAAAAGAGCCAAGACAACAGACAATACACAGCTAGAAGTCTATGCTATTAAAGCATTTGGATGAAATATTAATGTGAACAGGCAGCGGGCTTTCCCAGGACTAGAGTCAATGAAACCATCTAGTTCCAATGGAAACAAAAGTGTGACATGACTGTGAATTAGCCTTAAAGTCTTATGCCATCCTGTTTGAATCAACAATGAAGCACATAGTCTTAGAAAACCCAAATAAACAAGGAGACATGCCATATTCCCGAATTAGAAAGGCACTGTTTTGGAAATGGTACTAATCAAGTATATTTACAGTTATTTATATCAAATAAACATGCAATGTATTTCATTCAAATCCCACTCAGTTGACCATAACAATTATATAATCTTTAGAAGTAGATTAGAGATGCTATTTTCTTATTTTCATTCCTGGAAATTATCCTAAAGCAATAACCACTAGAATAGTGGTTCTCAACCTTCCTAATGCTGCAACCTTTAATACAATTCCTCATGTTGTGGTGACCCCCAACTATAAAATTATTTTGTTGCTACTTCATAACTGTAAGTTTGCTATTGTTATGAAATATATATAATAATATAATATAATATAAATAATAATATATATATAATATTATATTCTGATATTCAGGATTACTGATGTTTGATCTCTGTGAAAGGGTCATTTGATCCCAAAGGGGTGGCGACCCGTGTGTTGAGAATCACTGCTCTACAACAAAACAAAACACCCTAGAGAAGAAGACTAGAAACACCTCTGCTTATGACACTAGGAAGCGCAGCTGTAACTGTGTAACCACATCTCAGGTGAGAAGCATCAGCTATGGATATAGATGGACTGTGAGGTGGGTGCTGAGTCAGCGTTCAAATAGACTGCAAAAGTACAGTGCTCTAAAGTCCATGATGCATTCGAGAAACAGACTCACAAATTAAACATGCCAGTATGAGTTCCCGAGCTCCCCTACTGTGCATGAAGATGGGTGGGACTGAGCAAGGACTCCTCCAGGCCAGTCATTTTTCTCAGTAGGCCTGGAAGCTCTGCCTTTTGTTGTCTAGTCAAGAAACAAAGATGGAAAAGTGAAGATACATGATTTGAGAGTAACATCGGAGGACCACTGTCCAGACCCCATAACAGTAAAACGATGGGGGCAGGCTCATACCAATAAGTTTAAAGATTTAGGTAGAGAAAAATCATTAGAGAAACAGAATTTTCATAACACTGTTGTAAGAAATGGAATTCACATGGTCTGCTCATGTTGGAGGGACTGACTATACAGTTAAAACTCCCCATGAATAGAATCTTTTTCTTTAAAACAAAGCTTCCTAGAGAATAATAAAATAAAATGCCAGCCACTAGTCACCAGTGAGTTCTGCCTGCCATCAAAGGAAAGACTCAACTCAAACTCAATGCAGTATCTTCTAGAAAAAAAGAGAAAAGAGGAAAACATCACAATTTTGGATGCAGCATAGACCTCAAAATCTGCTCACATTACAAAGAAGGACAAGAACGTTAATCTGTGAGCAATGATGCCAGAAATCCTAAACAAATTATTAGCAAATTGAATCTAGTGATAATTGGAGCAATAATAGGTCATGACCCAATGTAGTTAAAGAATGTGAAAGTGGATTAGCTTTCCCAGAAACTACAATGATAAACCAGGGCTGGGGATAAAGGGGATGAAGAGGCTCAGTATCATAGATGTTACGTAGCCCAGATTGTATAAGTCTTATAGTACCCCCTCCTAAATAACCAATCAGGTTTTTACTGGTCTGGAATATAACAATCTGATCCTCAAGAATTAATGGAAAGCAACACAAACAAGAACCAAAAATAGCTGGCAGACAACTTTTAAAAGGGAGGTATTTGTATTTTTTTTCAATCAACAACACATAAACTTATCGAAAGGACAAGTATGGTTCTGGAATATATAGTATAAGTGGACTATGATAAGGATGGTATTTCATATCATTAGAAAGGAATGGGTTTATGAATTACTACTATCCAACACTAAGATTATGTAAAGAGCAAGTGTGGGTAGATACATGGCCAAAGCCTTTATGGAAGGCATTTTTTTTTCAGTATCTTATTTATAAATATGTATATACTTTAGCCCAATAATTGCATTTTAGATATTCATCCCAGAGAGAGATATGGATTTATGTAGAACAGGGCCTTAGGACAATGTAGAACACTGCATAGCAGTGTTAAACAGATCACAGTGGATTATCAATAAGGAATAGTATACCTTCATTGTGGACTATAACACAGCAGTTGAAATAAATGAAGTTAAAAATGAGACATTCATGTAAGTCTGTGGCAGCATTTTAAGAACATTTTAAAAGCTGGAAGAAAATTAAGAACTACTATATACTATGCAATCTCACTAATGTCAAGAGTGTCATTGTGTATGTATGAGTTGGGTGCAACGGCTATCTTGAGTCCATCAGTATAGTAATATGGAGACTGGAACACAAAGATAGCTATGTGGAAGAATATCTTTCTGAGAGAGGGAATCAGTGCAAAGGCCCGGAAGAAGCATGTTCTGCTGGTCGAAGGAAAAGAAAGGCAACGGGTGTGGTTGGAATGAGGTGACTGAAGATGGACCATTAAGACATCAGAGTAGTGCCTGGACCCTGTAGAAGACTTTAAGTTTTATGGAGAGAAATTGGAGTCACTAAATAGTTTTGCACACAAAGGTGACACGATTTGATTTCTACATAAACAAATAACCCACTGCAGATCTGAGGAGCAGACTTAGCCAGTGAAATGCTTACCTTGGAAGCACAAGGACGTGAATTTGAACCCCAGAACCCATGCTTATAAAAAAGCTGGGCATGGTGGGTGTACTTGTGATCTTAGCACCAGGAAGATCGGGACAGGCAGATTCCTGGGGCTTGTTGTCTAGTCAGCCTAGCCTAACAAACAAAACAGCAACAACAGAACCTTGTGGACAGTGCCTGAAGAATGGCAATGGAAGTGTCTTCTAGCCTTTACATGTACGTGCACACATGGATACACCTAAATGTATGTACACATACATAAATTGCTATGCTAGGATTGTTGAGTCAAGGATAAGAGTGAGCAAATCAGTTAAGGGGCTACTATAGAGGCCCTAAGACTAGATGATCATGACCATGGTTTGGACCAGCAACAGCAATGTGAAACAGCCAGATCTGTGTATGTTTGAAGACAAGGTCAATAAGAATACATTACAAACTGAATAAGGAACTAAGACAAAGAAGAGAGGATTTGAGACCTAAGAAGCTAAAAGAAGGAAGCTGTCATCAACTGAGAACGGGAAGGTGTCTTAGCGATGTTGTGGTCATTGTTACCTTTGACAAGATTGGAACCAGGTTGATGGACAAAGAAATTTCACTAGAGAGAAAAATCTCGAGACAGCTTGAGACAAAATTGTCAGTTTTCAGGGTCTGTGCATGGAAGCATGAGGCACTTTCTCTGCAGGGGGAAATAGTGTTTTGTTGCTGTTGATGAGTTAGTTAGGTTGTTGGTATTCTGTCCTATTTCCTGGGGTTCTGTTAAACAATGGCATGTCAGTATGCTGAGGCTGAGGCTGATCCAGAAGCCACGGGGAAATGGATCACACAGATGAGATCAAAGGGAGGTTGTTACTCATCACCCTGAGAATGTGTGTCTCTAGGAACTGAATGTAGAGAGGAACTGGACCATCCATCTAAATGACTAGAAAGGCAGAATATATCTTGTGTGGATCCCAATGGGAATATGCATTTGTGTCCATAGGAGGACGTGGACATTCTCTGATGATGAGTGGAAGGGACATTCTTGGCTGTGATTGAAGATAGAGATGAGGGATTAGAAGACTGAGACTGAAGGACACTAAGCTAACTATTGTGAGAAGTGAACGGACACTATGAGAAGTGAAAGCACACTATGACTTACTTGTAATGTAGTTAGAGAGGACTTATCAGAGAGAGAGCCTTCTCTTCTCCTTTCAGTTGTAAGCCTAGCTTTAACAGCCGAGCCATCTCTCTAGTCCAGGAAGCCTTCTCTTAAACAACTCTTTTCTATTTTGTTTCTCTACAAATCTCTTGAGTAACTGAGTCTCTTTCTTCTGTTCTGTAGAAGCAACCACCACCAATGAAGTTGCTGTTTTAAGTTATGAAGCGTGAACTCCTCATCAAGAAGAGCCAAGGCACTTGGTGCACTTTCTGTCTTGGTGTTGGGAAGTAGAGTGCTAGGTACAGCAAGGCTTTTCAGGTGGAAACACCCAGAGAAAAGCTAGGCGTCCTGGAAAGAGCCCATAATCCCATCATTTGGGACGTATAAGCGTATAAGCTCCAGGCCAGGCTGGTCTCCTGGTGAGTTCCAGGTTACCCTGAGCTATATACACAGACTCTGTCTGAAAAACCTGAGAGGGAGAGGGAGGTGAGGGGAAGGGAGGAAGGGAGAGAAAGAGAGAATTTATGCTATGTTGAACCAATCTTAAGCCATATTTCTGTGGTAACAAAGTCAATTAATTCTCATACGGATAATAACAGAACATTTTTGTTAGTCTGTCTGCTGTTACCATCTACCTGGAGAGGGATTATAGAGAAACATGGGATTATGTCAAAAAATAAAACAATAACAACAACAACAAAAACAAAACAAAAAAAACCATGCTGCAGATGTTGACGTTGGTTCTTGTGAGGAGCCCATTGACTGGCTTCAGAACCGTGGAGGTTTGTGCGAGATAAATTCAATGAGGAAAAACCCCCAGAGAGAAACAGGTCCAAGGAGAATTAAGCTAATTCCTCTTGTGGGCATGCCTGCAATGACTTAAAGATTCACTGTCTCCCAATACAGGGTAAACCTCTAATACATGGATCCCCAAGAAACAAACCATACCCAAACTATAGCAGTGCTTGTTGTCCAGGCTAACACTGCAGGATTTACTGGCAAGGCGTGATGATATCAAGCCATGGTCAGACACTGTGTTCCCTCTTGGAGGCCTGTGATAGGCTCAATTGCTTTAAGTAATTAAATCAGGTGAGATGCTTCCAGAGCTAGCCAGGCACAGTCAGTCCCTCAAGGTTCAGCCTCATGATCTCTGTGGCCTGATTTCTTCCCTCAACAATCTTTTTGCTGTGCCCTTCAGAGCAAACAGTGACAGAGGCCATTAATTCATTTTCCTTGCGTTTTGTGTAGAGTTTGGTGAGAGGCCTGGAGGCAGTTTTCAATAAACTGGAGATCAGTCAGTGGCTCCAGGGGAACCTCAATCCCTTGGACCTCACAGTGAATATCAATTTAAGAGAATGGACAGGCATGTAGCTTGTAAGCAGGGAGTGTTTATGTGTTCTTAATAGATGCATGAGGTTTTTCTTTTTTCTCTTGCTGTATTGCTTGTTAATTTGATCTATTCTTTTTACAAGTGATTGTGTTCATTTGAATTTCAGGAGGAGCAGATGTGAGGATGGTATTATCTAGTCAGGAAATACTAGGTAAACATTTGTGAGAGGGATGGTTCTCTGATGATGACTAGACACAGCATATATCTGTGAATAGACAACACGAGTAATTTATCAGGGTCTGTTGGGAAGAGTCAGGCAGCAGTGACAACCCTGGTGCTGTTCTGAGAGCACTACAGTGCAGAGGCTACAAAGGGAGCACGTAGAAAGAGTTCTGTCTCTCCCAGGAGTCGCCTGACTCCTGTCCTACTCATCTTCAGTGATAGGAGGGGAACAGTGTGGGAAGGGTGGTCTCAGCTCCAAGATGTGGTAGAGACTTGAATGCAACAGTGGGAGCTTTTCCCTAATTGTTCTTCTGGTGGTCTGTTCAGCACCCACACACACACACACACCTTATACACAATGAAATGTTGATGGGGCCAATCTTGTGTGGGTATTGGATAGAACCACATATATAATGAGTTAGTGACTGAAGCGCCCTGGTCCTGTCCAGAAGACATGTTTTTTGCTTCATAGTTCTCTATCTTCCGGCTCTTCTATTCTTTCTGTTCCCTCTTCTGTGACATGCCCAGAGCTTTGGAGGGGTGATAATGATGTCTCACTTAGGTCCGTGCATTCCACAATCACTTATTTTCAGCACATTGGTAAGTTGTGGGCTTCTGTACTCACCACCACCAGGGCAGTAATAAGGTTCTCTGATGATGACTGGACACAGCATATATCTGTGAATAGACAACACAAGTAATTTATCAGGCAGTGTGACAATATGCCCATTAGCAAAACTATAGTAGTATCCACCCCCCACCCATCCAGGGCCTGTGATGTCCACAGGATCTTGACCAGGTTTACAGTACCAGGCACCTGTCTTTCCTGTGGAATAGACTTCAGATCTAATCAGAAAGTGATTGGTTGTGCTGTAACTGTCATGTAATTATTGCACTAAAGGGAATATCTTGCCAGTGGGTCATTACTGTATATTGCAGGGTAAGACTGTTTAGAATTTTTCTCCCCCAGCAGCCCACACATTACCTTTAGGCACCAAAAAAAGTGAGTAAGTAAGGAAGATCTTAGCCCTGTTCCAACTTGATTTCTCCATATCCTGTGACCAAAGTGTATGGTATTTTACTAAGAAGGACTTATCATCAAGTTCTGGTGGGCAATTGAGAGCAGTGGCAATAGCCTATACTGTTTTGGAGGGCTTCTGGCCACACATTATATTTGCATAACTCTTTAATGTTTATGTTTTAAAATGGTTATGACATTGTGTGTGTGTGCGCGCGCGATTCCATGCATGTCCCTGGAATCAAATTCAGTATTTGAGCCTTGCCTTGCCATTAGTGCTATTAACCAAATGGAGAATCTCACATGTGTCAAACCCACACTCAAATATTGATACCCTATTATCTTATAATCTATAAGATCTATAAGATACCCTAGTATCTTATAGAGGGAATTTTACTGAAATATAATTTATATACAGCAAGAATCAGACATTCTTAAGGATATAGCTCAAAGTGTTTTACAGTTGTGTAGACCTGTTTATCCATGACCCAAGCATTAGAGACCATACCCATTGCTGAATTAAGTTCTTGTGTGGCTCATGGTGCTTCATAAAGACAGGCTGCCTAGGGTCGAGTGAGGATCTCTGGCTGTAGGTTGTAGGTTAGCACTTGGAGAAGATTACAGAGTAGAAAACATGACCAAACATTCCTATGATGGTGGAGGAGGACCTGAGGTACTAATTTTAAGGAACATTATCAGAGGAAGCCCCTCTTACAAGGCAGTCTTGTAAGCTTACAGTTACAGAGAACAGTGCGGATGGAAGCTGGCTTCTCTCACAATGACCTTGGTGGACTGCACCTCTTAAACTTTTGATCGTTTGACATTGAAGGGCGTACAAACTTGTGTTAATCACTTGTTTCTTTGCGCTGCAATGAGACAGAACTTCCTAAAGAATGGATGACAGTTCTCCGGGAAGCTTTTGCTGTGTTTTCTATTAATATTTAATGGATGGAAAAATGTAGCTGAGGCTCTATTGAGATTCTCAGAAATGGTTGTTTATCCTTTCAACTTTTTGAGTTAGAGCTTTTTCAGTGAGCCTCTGGTGAATGACTATGTAGCGGGTTCAAACAAGAATGGCCCTCTATAGACCCTATATTTGAATACTTGGTCTCCAGTTGGAGGAACTGTTTGAGAAGGATACATGGCCTTGTTGGAGGAGGTGTGCCACTGGGGAGGGTTTTGAGGTTTCAAAAGACTTCTGTAATCCCCAGCACTCTCTCTCTTTCTTTGTCTCAAGGTTGTGGATCACCAGTGGACCTGTGTGCCTATTACGACTGCCACTGCAGCTGTACCCCTCAGGGTTGAAGGTTTTAACTCCAGGTGCTTATCTTTTATATTGATCTGAGCACTTAAGGTTATGTCATAAGATATTTCTTGATTTGTTATCATCTCAACATTACTTATTCATTTCCATTTATGATAGTTGAAATTTTTACCCTCTTAAATATCACTTCCTTTCCACTCGTTGTGCCCCAGGGACTTTCTTGATTAAACCAACATCCAGTACTTTCACTATTGTAGGATCTTGTAAGCCAATTTTTTTTCAATGTAATAAAATTTAATTATAATTTTTCAAAGTGTTCTTTTAAAATATAATTAGCAATTCTCTTTCTTTTAAAATTTTCTTAGTTTTTAAGATTATAATACAATCACACCATTTTCCCCCTCTCTTTCCTTCCCTCCAAACCTTCTCACAAACCCCATTTTAAATGATCATTTCCGATCTGGGAGTGACATTTTATCTTTCTGAAATTCTTAATTTCTTGTGGTGCTAGAGATTGGGTTGTTATTTTTTAAAACTTGATTAATTACTTTGAAACTTGAATACCTGTGAGAATATCCTTAATTTACCCCTTAGGCATCTTTTGTTTCTCCCAGTAAACTTCTTTTCCACAGGTTCAAAATTGTCAAGTCTACTGGTGTCCTGTCCTTCCTCTTCTCAAAGGCAGAGAAATGGGTTGCTTGCTCTTTAGTTGATGCCAATGTCATCCTAAGACATGGTATCTTATTTTTCTTATGAGGTTCCATGCTTTTAGGATCCTTGACCATTTTTCTTTGGATCTATCTATCTATCTATCTATCTATCTATCTAATCTATCTATCTATCTATCTATCTATCTACCTATCATTTTTGCTAGACCATATGTTGCATGAAGTCTTTAGCCAGTGTTATGGGACAAATCAGCTTTTCCAATAAGCTATGTGGAAGTTCCAACTCAGACACCTGTGGTTGTGACCATATTTGAAAACGAAACATTGTATGTCAGCAAGTTAAGGTGAGAGCATCCGGCTGACTTAAGTGTTAAGCCAACATGCTGAGTGTCTCTAAAGGAGAACAGATGCAGACAGGCACACAGGGAAGGTGCACTGGGAAGAAGCAGAGTTTGGAATCATGCTGCTCAAAGCCAGGATGCTGTGGATTGCCCGAGATCATCATCAGAACGCAGGAGTAGCTCACTCTTTGGTGGTGTTGGTGGTGGTGGTGGTGGTGGTGGTGGGGGCAACTTTTGGACTCCAAGTTCTCAGAGCAGTGAGAGAATAAGTATCTGGTTCTATTTGTTTTGTTATTGTTGTTGTTTTTGTTGGTTTGTGATTCTGGGTCATGAACCCAGTACCTATGCTAATCACTCTACCACCGAGCTGTAACCCAGCTCCAAATCTCATGAGCTACTTAGTTTGTGTTTGTTTTGGCAGCTCAAGCAAGGACATGCAGTTCATTAATGCAATCTTGGTAGGTGTGAAACTGTGTTTATTTACTTTTACTCTTGATGACATACATTAAGCAATTATTTGTGTGTGTGTGGGGGGGGGGGATGTACCGTAACACTCCTAAGGTGAGAGGAGAACTGTTCTGAATCAGTTCTCTAGCTTCATCATGTGGAGCCTCAAGAATAACTCCAGTTGGGTAGTACTGTCAGTAGCCACCTTTACCTCTGGTCTTAGTTTGGGTTCTATTACTGTGAAAGAGACACTATGACTGAGGCAACTCTTATAAAGGCAAACATTTAATGGGTCTGGCTTACAGGTTCAGAGGTTCAGTTATGATCATCATAGTGGGAACCAGAGCACTGTAGAGGCAGATTTGGTGCTGAAAAAGAAGCTGAGAGTTCTACATCTTGAACTGAAGGCAGTCAGGAAGAGACTATCTTCCACAGGCAGCCAGGAAGAGGCTCTTCCACAGTCGGTGGAGTTTGAGCATTAGGAGCCCTCAGTGGCCACCCCCACAGTGACACATGTCCTCCAACAAGGCCACACTTACTCCAATAAGGCCACACCTCCTAATAGTTCTACTCCCCATGGGCCAAGCATTCAAACACATGAGTCTATGGGGTGAGGGGCAAACCTATTCAAACCGCCATACCCCCTCAGCCATCTCATTATACTCTATGTTTTTTTCTATTAACTTGATAAAGTTTCAGTGGGACACAACCAGGTTTTTTGTTGTTGTTGTTTTGTTTTTTACAACCAGGTTTTTACGACATCAAGTTGATAGCTATCATAAATTACTTTCTTATTTTAAAGACTATAATATGTAGGAAAATTCAGCTATTATAAATCTTTGCTTAGAACATTTTTTGTTTGCTAAAGAAATTTAGGTTAAACTATAAAGAAGTTTAGGTTCTTATATCAGTTTCAAGAGCATTCTTTTCTGTTTTGTTTTAAATTATTATTTTTTATTTTTGGAGATTATAATATTATGTTATTCCCCCTTTTCCCCCTCTGAACCCCTCCTATATACCCCTTCTTCTCTTTTAGATTCACTGCATATATATATATATATATATATATATTATATATATATGCACATATGTATATACATACCTCATATTCCTAAATTCAACCTAATCAATCATTACAATGTTACCTATATGTATAAGGTCTCAGGGTTGTCCCCTTGGTTCTGAATAACCAGTTGAGGGTATCTTCCCTGGGAAGATCATTTCTCCCTCTCAGCATTCCCCGTTTGCCTGTGGCTCCTTACGCAGGATTGTAGCCCCATGA
Source organism: Mastomys natalensis (assembly GCA_021653895.1). Taxonomy (NCBI): domain Eukaryota; kingdom Metazoa; phylum Chordata; class Mammalia; order Rodentia; family Muridae; genus Mastomys; species Mastomys natalensis. The sequence goes on along the minus strand of JAJTUV010000314.1, from coordinate 150,528 downwards.
GTTTTCCCCCTTCCATGTCAGCATGTCATGGAACTGGTCTTGTCATTGTTCAGGTCTTTGAGACAGTCATACTAAACAAGAATAAACATAATTGCAGTTTCATGAGTGTAGCCGCTGACGATCCTAGGAAGCACAATCTTACAGAAAACTTTCTGTTCCTCTGGATCTTATCTTCAGTTTGCCCATCCTTCTGCAATGATCCCTGAGCCTTTGGGGCAAGAGTTGTACTGTCGATGTATCAGCCGAGACTGGGTACCACAAGTCTCTTGATCCATGCATTTTAGTGGTCTCTGTTGAAAAAGAGAAGTTTTCTCAATAAGGGGAAAGATTATTCTTATCTGTGAGTATGAGGAGAAATATATACAATGGAGTTAGAAATTATGCTGGTTTAGGAAACCAGCAGTTATAGGCTCTCCTTCAAGATCCATGACTTCACATCACTAGGCCTGCACAGTTACCTAGGTTTCCAGTGCCAGGAGTGATTTCCCATTTGTTGATAGGTCTTAAGTGCAACTAGAGAGCTGTTGGTTATTAAAAGGATCTGTACCACTGCTGTACCTTTAGGGTAACTATGCTCTGCTAGGCAGAACTGTTGGTTGCTTCAGTCCTTTGGAAGCTTAACTAATACCTTCTAGTCCTCAGGGTGGAGTCTTTCAGGTTAATTCCAGTTCAGGGAACTCTGGACCTTGTGTCTGAAGTGCATTGTCTTCAAGCAACAGGGGCTTATCTTCCACTGCTGGAGGGCAATCAAGGGTAATAACAACATATTCTGGAAGTTTCTTGGGAAATCTTCACCAACAACTTAAAAGAAAGCTTTTCACGCCTGCTGTTGGGGTTTTCTTAAATGGTCTTTTTCTCTTGGAGTGTTCATTGTCAACCAGATGGGAAATTATTATTTAAACTGTATATGTATACTTACATACTGATTTACATGTATTATAGGTATTTTTAGGTAGATAATTCCTTATAACTTTTTCAGACTGTTACTTCACTCTCCCTCCTCCTTCTGTATTTATCATTTTCCTCTCTTCCTAATTAGAAGGGACCTCTTTTTTCCCATTTTCCCCTTCAGATTACATGTATCCTGCCCGTGAGTCCCCTCTATATGGCTCCCCTATCCCTCTAATGGTCCTGTTTACTCTCCTAGCTTCTGAAATTATTCTAGGATATGTCCTTACATCTGTAGACTTGGAGTTAGGAGCCCCAGATGAGAAAGAACGTTTATCTTCCTGGATCCAGGCCATGTCACTCAATCGTTTCTGCTTCCATCTGTTTACCTGTGAGTCTTATGATTGCATCTTTATTTACAGCTGAGTACTATTCCATAGTGTGTATGTGCTACCACATTTGCATTATCTATTCATCAATCAAAGGACATTTACATTGTTTCCATTTCTTAGCTATTGTGATTAGAGCAGTGAAGTGGGATGTGGAATCCTTTGGCTATATGCTGAGGACCAGTATAGCTGGGTCATATGGTAGATTCATTTTTTTTTTTTTTTGCATTTTGAGAATTATTCACACTAATTTCCAAAGTGACTGCACCAGTTTGAAATCTCACTGACAGTAGCTGAGGCTCCCTTGCCCCCACATCCCCTTATGGGATCTTTGCCATTATGACTGGGGTAAGATGAAATCTCAAAGTTGGTTTTTTGCATTTCCCTAATTTCTAGGGACAATGATCATTGTCTGAGATATTTCTTATGTTATATTATATGTCATATTTCTTATATATGTTTTTGAAAAGCATTCTTTACTGTGTCATTAATTTTAATGTTGTTGTAGAAGGGTCATGTGATTCCTTTTCCCAGATAGACGTTTGGAGAGAGGCTCTACCTTTTCTGCCTAAAGATAAATATCTTCAACTCTGGGGGACTTTCTTTTATTGATTTTGTTGTTATTTGTTTATTTTTTAACAGTTTTCTTTTCTGTGTTTGTTTGTTTGTTTGTTTGTTGTCCTGCTCTGCTGATGTAGAACATCATTTAGGCTCAGTGTGGCTCGTGGCTCTGCCAGCGGTGAGAATGGGTCCAAAGACATGTGCCATGGCCCAAAACCTCAGCAGTGCAACTCTGCGCACAGACCTCAGCCTGCGTTTATTTTAGATTGTACGCCTACTTCCCTCATACTTAAAGAATGTTTTCATGAAGCAGTGTAGCACGTAACACCAGCAGTATCTGCATATGTGTCCACTTTAAGTAGATCCCTTGATTTTGTTAAGTGGTCCCTTGTACAGACTAAACCACTCATCTAGGTACACTCTGGATTCACATAATGATGGAATTTTCTAGTGACAATCCTTAGAACATATCTCCAGTGATGCAGAGATGCACTGCAAGAGCAGATCATATTAGCAGCTTATCATGAGGGAACCCTGGATGGTGGGACTGGGAAGCTTGTCGAAAGTCTCTCTATGTGCCCCACCATAGAGGGTGCTCAATTGAAATGTCATTCTTAAGGCCCGGGCTCCTGCGATACCTCAAACCTCAACCCAAACCACAACCCAGAGGACAGTTCTCTCCTACTAGATAAAAGCCATATCACTAAGAGGGATCAATCTCATTTATTATAAAATGTCAAGGTTATTCTTGTCAGAGGTCATTCCTAGAACAATGGAATTTCGAAACTGGACAGGAAAACTTGCTTGAGTAGTTTTCTTCTCTGGTAGAGTACTTACTGCTTGACAAAATACATATCTTTTTAGGATACAGATTTTGCTATGTTATAGGTGGGGATACAAGCTTGCTGGTGAATTCATAAAAGAAGGGCATCTCAACCACGAATGAATCCCAGGGTTCTACAAGTTTCCTGGGATATGCACTCTGTCTATCTGATCCTCTTCCTGTACTGGAAACACACTGTGTGATGTTTAAAACAAAATAGATAGAGTAGTTTAAAAATGACTATAAATTAATATAAAATATAACCAAAGGAGGGGGGAATCCTAAGCACTTGTTACAAGTTTCATTAATTCTTCTTGTAATTCTGGTACAGATTTCAGTTTTAAAAACAGATCATGGGGATTAGAGAGATGGTTCAGTGGCTACAAGCAAGCACTGTTCTTCTAGGGGACCTGAATTAGTTTCCCAGAATCCACGCACGGCAGCTCACAATCACTTCTAACTCAAGCTCTGAAGACATCTGATGCCTTTGATTTCTGCAGGTATCCACACTCACATGCATATGCTTCCATCCCCAAACACAATTAATAATATTAATAACAAATCTTTAAAAACAAATTTGGAGGTTTCCATTTTTATGAGTTTAACACAAGCAGAAGCTATGAACATCCTTCACCACAATGTACCCAAATGATAGATAAATGAGAATACGTGTCTTTATAAATTCCTTGTTGAACTCAAGAAGAATGTAGAGAAGATTAAATTTAAGAAAAAAGATACCCCTCATCGGAATTGAAATTAGAACAAGGCCATAAAGCTATTGTCTCTGAGCTGACTGAGGGGCAGGAGAGGGCCAGCCATCTATAGCATCTTTGTATCTTTGAGGGGTAGAAGATCCTTTCCTGCTGACAGGCACCAGCTGCAGTGGATGAAAGGGCAGTGCCTCAGTTGCCAGGATCATTAGCTCCATCACAAAGTACTCTATAAGACTAAGTGGTATTTTTTCATGGGTATTATGCTGTCCAGTTTCAAGTCTACCTGATTCAAGCTTGAGTCATTTTTGACAAAAGGAACCTCAATGGAGAAAACGCCTCCATCAGATTGGCCTGTGGTACATTTTCATGATTGATGATTGATTTGTATGGCATCAACTCACTGTGGGCGGTATCAACCCTGGGCTAGTGGTTCTGGGTGCTTTAAGACATCAATCTAAGCAAACCTGGAGAAAGCAAGCCAGTAAGCAACGCTCCTCTATGGCTTCTGAATCAGCTCTCCAGATTGTTGCCTATCTGATTTCCTGCCCTGACTTTCCTCAGTGATGAACTAAAAACTGTAAGGTGGAATAAAACTTTTCCTTCTCAGGCTGCCTTTGGTCATAGTGTTTTATCACTGCAATAGAAAACCTAGTTAAGGCAGGCACCTTCTCACGGAACTGGGTCTTGGTGCCTCACAGACTTTTGGTGGAAGTGCTAGCTGCCCTCTGCTGTTATTTTCTCTTGTAGATACAGTCATCTGAGGAAATATGGTAATTAGGACCACCTTCACACAGTTTTAGCTCCTTTTGATAAATAACATCCGCCAGACATGTTTCTTAGAAGTGGTGCTAATGATCACTGATGGCCAAACTGTTAGATTTGCATCAAGGATGTTTGGCTGAAAAATCCTTGTGAGTGAAATCTCACTGACAGTAGCTGAGGCTCCCTTGCCCCCACATCCCCTTATGGGATCTTTGCCATTATGACTGGCAAACAATGAATGAGAGACTTTTGGTAACTGTTTTGTTACCTAAAATAATCACAAAGAATCCATAATGGAAGAAAGCTAGGCCCTGGAAGCTGGTTATTTTTGTGCAGAGAATTCAGATACAATGTAGACTAAGAGCATAGGTCTGAAACGTGGTTTAACAAGTCCAGGTTCCTATTCATCTTCATTCATAGGGAATGTTCCTAAGATCTGTGCACAACTTAAAATCTAACATCTGCATGTCAGAATCTGAAGCCATTTTAAATGCTAGGATTGTAAAAATTTTTAATTAGCAAAGTGGTCAGATAAAAATGGATCATGGTGACATCATAAGGCTGTGACTCACTCCTCTTGTGATTATGTTATACTGCCCTTTTAATCTTTATATCATTTAAAAACAACTCATTCATCTTCGCGATGTTCTTCTAGCCTCCTTCCTCAAGCTAATCTTTCTATTTTTCACTTTCCTGAGATGCATTGATTATGAGAAATTTCTCTACACTCTTCAAATCGATTTAGTCTTCTTTAAAGCATTGTGGGAAAATGCAGGCTTTTGATTCAGATGCTAAATGCTGGCTCTGTCAGGACTGCCACAAACTTGCAACAGGCACAGCACAAGCCTTTGCCGCCCCTGCTGAGGCAGATCCCTCCATCCCTGTGGGTTGGGAGCCTTGGGCAGCACATGGCACTAAGCCCCCTTGTCTTACTGCCTTCTCCTAGCCCTCCACTGTGGTCATTGTCACATTGCAGTTGTTGTACCTCACACCATGCCAAAGATCTTCAAAGCCCCTTTGCCCAGCAGCCAGAAAGCCCCCAACCCGGAGGTCTGTGCATTCATTTATGGTCTGTGCTCCCTTACGATTTGTAGTTTAAGAAGTACCTACTCTGATATCATCAGAGAAATCTTCTGTGGTGTTAGAGACCAATCTGGAGGTAGGAGGAGGAAGAGCATTGGAAGAAAAGAAAAAGAAGAGTTACCCCTCCTCTCCTGGAAATGCTGGGATTCAGAAGGCAAGATCTCCATCCTGGCTATATAGCCACATCTTCATCACACTGAGAATTTGGACAAGATGGAGGCCTAGAACCAGGTTCACAGAAGGGACTGGCCTGTCAATCAAACCTAGTTTGCCGCTTGCCTTTCTGTGACATGGTTTACAATTCCGTGTCCATTTTTAAATGATCGATAAAATGTCAACAGAACAGCAGTATATATTGCAAATGTGGAAATAGTACAAGATCCAAGTTTCAGTGCTCACAAATGCAGTTGTATTGTATTTATGCTCCTTGGCTTTGTGTCTTAACTACTTCTGTAGCTACAAAGACAGAACTGAATAGCTGCAGCAGAGACTAGACGGTCCTCAGAGCCAAAACTGCTAAATACGTGGCTCTGTTTGGGAAAATATTGTCAATCTCTGTCTAAGCTCTTTCAAACAATGAGGGACTAAGGGGCAAGTCAAAATGCCTAGAGCAGGATGGAGCTGTAGATAGATAGCTCCAAGTTAATCGAGCTTTACTCATTGATATCTTTAACTAAATTTGTTAATTCCAGTGACCTTGATTCTCTCACATCTTATTATTCTGTGCGTGCTTATAAAAAAGCCATTTTTGAAGTATGAAATATGTAGATTACATTTTGAGAACTCCAAATGATTTCTGGGAACTCTGAAAGATTTTAAGAACAGTTGTGGTATTTTATTTTTATTTTATTTTAATTTTTTGCAAGCATTCGAATGAGTGAAGAGTTCTCTGCAAAAAGACTGCCTTTCAGAACTGTAGGTCCAACTCTATGTAAGTAGAATTCCAGTGCCTGTGCTGAACTTTCAAAGGGAGAGGAACAACTGTTTTCTGTTCTCAGAGCCTGATATTCACATATTATTATTTTTTTATTGTTGGTCTTCAAACTTATTTTTACAAGACTAAGGGACATTATTTTATACAGTGTTCTGAACTACTTTTTGTGTATATTTGTGCTCTATGCATGTATATACCAGCATGCTTATATACAGAGGCAGAGGGGATGGTGGGTATCCTCTATGGTGGCTCTACATCTTAACTTTTGTGTGACAGAGTCTCTCTTTGAATCCAAAGTTTACTCTTTGGCTAAGCCAGGTACACCCATCTATCTGCCTCTCCAGGGCAAGAATCATAAGTGTCTATCACCGTTTTTGAGTTTTGATATGGGTGCTGGGAAACTGGGATTTTTTTAAAATAGTATATCCTTTTTTTTATATTTGATTTTTTAAAAGGTTACTTATTTATATGAGTACACTGTAGCTGTCATCAGACACACCAGAAGAGGGCATCGGATCCCATTACAGATGGCTGTGAGCCACTGTGTGGTTGCTGGGAGTTGAACTCAGGATCTCTGGAAGAGCAGTCAGTGCTCCCAAGGTCTTTAAGTTTTTTAGAGCAATCCCTATCACCTAAACCCATGAAAATTACAATCACATTATTGTACCTTAAAACTCAAACTCGAGATTTGGTTAGCAAAAAGCAAATGAAGTGCTTAATACAGCAGTGGCAGGGATAGTTGTGTGGTTCTGCGGCTGCACTGGGGGTGATAGGATGATTGCCTGCTAGTGGATGTGAGACTCTGAGAACATCAAGGTCTTATCCATTAGGAAGGAGCCTCCACCTCCCCAGGAATGGTGTAAGGCCTCAGGATGCATCATTCCAGGCTTTGATGTGGCAAAAGAGACAGCTGTAGTTATTTTAAGTAGAAAGAAATTGAAAACACAAAGCTGCATAGGAAATTGGGAGCGCTGGCAGGTCATGTCTAGGATGAGCCCTTGCGAGACTCCCAGGACACCTACTGTCTGGGAGAACAGCCGCCTCTTTCAGGCAGGTGAGCGGTCAGAAAGTTGCTGGGGATTTAGGAATCCATCCTGCCCCCTTATCAGCTGCTTCCTAATTCCTAAGAAGTACTAAACTGCCATCAGAATTTGCCCTGACAAACATGTTTTTCTAGTGAAAATTGGTCAAATCATCTTTGCTTCACCTCTGCTTTCTAAAATGGATCTAAATGGAATTATGTCAATGGTTAGACTGTAGCTGTAATAGATTTTCGGAAATGTCATTTTTAGATTTTTAATTTTAAGGGAACATTTTCAGGAAAGAGATTAAAGGGCATGTGGAACTCAATCATCTGGGTCTGCTTCTTACTGCTGCTGTGGCTTACAAGTATAATGAGGTATCTTTCCATTCTTGAGGTCAGAACTGAAGTCATGAGTCTTACAAGGCTAAAATCAGTGTGTTGGCAGAGGTGCACTCCTTCTGAGGGTTTGAGGGAAGAACCTTCCATTATATACTTTTCCCTGCTTCTAGAGGTTTCCCACATTCATTTGGCCACATCATTCTGACTTCAGATTCTCTTATGACATAATTTCCTTTGACATTGCCTTTATATCTCCTTCCTATAAAGCTACAGATTTACAGGGGAAGGGGGTTCTCAGTACATACCCAAAAATTAATCAGCTGTCTCTGGATCCTTAAGCACATTTGCAAAATCTCTTCTACACACTATAACACTTGCACAAGGACTATGACATTGATGTCTTCACTAAAAAGGAAGACACTATTCAGGCACCCAACTAGTGAAAAATCATTAATTATATTCTATGTGCTAGGAAAAACATATATTCCTTGTTGAACGTACATTCCTGGTATGAATGAGAAAGGAGAAAGAATTTGGAATACTGTCTCATCTCTTGGTGATAAAAAGAAATTAATTATTAAGTTCATTACTGCAAACAGGAAGTGGAGCTAGTGGCACACACATGTAATCCACATCTAGGGGGTCGAAGTGAGTGTAAGTTTAAGTCTGGTCTAGACTATACAATGAGACTCTGTTGCAAACAAAACTCAAAACAAAATGGCAGGAGGCATTTTAAATTTGCATTGGTAAGTGGATGAAGTTTGACTAGGATACACACTGTATGCTTCCAACTATACAGCATCCTTAGGAAGTGAAAATTTAGACAAAGTAAAAGTTCAGGGAGTCCAAAGGATGAAGGATGGGGCAGAAGGTGTGAACAAAGTGGAGCCTCTGTTACTGCATTTATGAAGAATAGCTCCCAAATAGTTTGATGTTATAAATTACCTATAACAAACATTTTAATGCACATATCTTTTAACACTTTCTAGCTTATTTCTGATAACATATTTCTAGCATAAGCCTTTGAGTCATATGATATCACCTAAAGCCCTTCCACGTGTGTGCAGCACAGAGGGTGGCATGCTGACACGGACTGACTTGTAACTCATGAGGAGACTTGTCTGCATTTCTCCTCTGTCTTCGTTTGTCTCATGCTCTTTCTTAACTGGGCACTGTGTAGGTGAATTTGCTCTTTGAACCATTGGACTTCATGTCTTACACATTAAACTGAGCCTCCCTCCAAGTACACATGTGCACACTCTTCGTCTCCAGAGGAGACATCTGAATCTTGTGCGAGAGAATGAGATACCCCACAAAAAAAAAAAAAAAAAAATCAGTGAATGCTACAGTCAGAGTTTCCCCACAGTCCAGAGAGCTGGTCACTTAACACCACAATGCACCATTGGGAAGTGTGGATAAAGCCATTCTTAATACTTTTTTAAAGGGCTGTTACTCTAATACTGATAATTCATGATGTCTTTTCTATTTCTTTTTCTTTTCACGTTTATAGCTTATTTGGAGTTGAAAACAATTTCTATTATAGCTGGCATTTTGGTGCTTATGGGTTAGTGTGGTCCATTAAGGACAATCAGGTTTTACAGAGACTTGGCACAGTTATGTGATAATTCCAGACATACTTGCGCTTTGGAGAATTGTTATTTAGAAAATCCTTTAAAATAATTGTTTTGGCACACGTTGTTGATGCACAGGAGCATTAAATCTGGGGACACTGGGAGAAGAGAAAAGGTGATCCAAATCTTGCAGGTTCTGTGATCATCCATTTATGACCCCAGGAGGCTCTCCTTGACCTTGGATAAGTTCTTTACTAAGTACACCCATTACCAGTGTTGTCGAGGACTGAGTGCTTGGCCACTGTATAACCTAGCTGTAGGGTGGTGCTATCCAGTCTGAAAAATGATCATGAACAAGACTCAGTAATGAAATGAGAATTCAATTCCTATTTACCATTGGGATATGCAACAAACTTGTTGACCTCTTCCACCACAGTTGTAGTGCATGGTCTGCTTGCTCTGCTGGTAGGCAATGTATGCTATTCCCTTACACCTCTACAAGGAAATCTCGTTGTGGAAGAATGTTGCTCTCCTACCTGATGAGAAAGAACATAGGAGTCCTCCAGTTCATACCTCAACGACTCTCCATGGTCTCCTTGGGAGAATGAGTGTTCATACATATGCACAGAGGCAGGATTAGATTCGGTATGTAAGGCTTAAAGTCCAGTGGTTCAGTGAGCCAGTTCAGCTGCAGTTGCAGAGGCATCAAATGCCCTATCAACAGAAACAAGACTCCCTTAAAAGGAAAATGGGAGCATGAGGAGCTAGCATTCACAGGGGGCTGTGTGAGACAGATGCTGAGTTACATGTTTTGCATAGGCTAATTGATTTTTCCTTGGAAAATAAAAGAAGGCCAGAGAGACTTTCTTGCTTTGGTTCTCTACCCCCCCCAGTGCAGGGACTCTTATTTGGGAGTGACCCATACTGAGCCTCGTTTGTCTCCTCCACCTGAAATTTCTATAGTCCCTCCTGTCTATATGCATCTCCCATGGCTATAAAGGGTTACAATGAGACCATTGCAAGATTTGCCATGAGTGTGTCTGTACAGACCAAAAACTCTTGGATTCTTTCACACTTCTTCTAAGTGTTTTTTCCACATTTAGATCTATCCTAAATGTGCTCAGTTTCTGAGCCCCTAGGGTTTCTCAGCCCTTGCTAGATCATCAGACAGGATAGACACCCAGATCTCTCTCTACCCCAGTCTTCCACATCTACAAGCACAGCTTCAGTTATTTGGTATCAAATAGCCATGTTTGCATGCACAAATATTTGAGAAATTACAATGGCAATTAGCAGATGTACATTTTTTAAAGATTATTTTTAGATTGCTTCTTAAGCTGGAGAGTTGACTCAGCAGTTAAGAGTGTGTGCTGCTCTTGCAGAGGACTTGAGTTTAGCACCGATGACAGCTGGCTCACAACTGCCTATAACACGTGTTCTGATCTGCAGTCCTCCATGGGCAATTGCAGTGACATGCATCCATCCCTATACAAGTACACACACATAATTTAAAAATTAAAGATAATAAATGTTTTTTTTAAATATGTCTTTTTATCATTTTATCTGAAGCAGAGGCCTCAAAACAGATAAGTTCATCAACCAGGTAGACATTGAAAGAAATCGAGGTAAGTTTGAACTCTTTGAGTAGGTAACTTTTTTCCCTTCTGTGGTCACCCAACAATTATTCCACTCTTAGTGATTTGCTGTTTTTCTCCGTCTGCCACGTTTCCAGGTCTAAATTAGCTTGAGCCAGCATTCTAGAAGAGCATCTTTGAATATAATTAAAAGCCATCATTTTGAACCATTTGATAAAACCTAAATAAGCAGTTTAAAATGCCTGTATTTATTTTTTTTTCTGTTTATCTGGTTCATGCGCTGTCCTCCAATGAGGCTTCGGCTTGGGAGGAATTGAAAATCACTTGCTACTGTCATTAACTGAGGAAGTAGTTATCTGGAAAGGTCATGTTGCTGGATGTAGTGGGAGGATGCAGCAAGGAGAGGTGGATGCTTTTCCTTTGGAGCAGGGCAGCACCACTGGAGAGATGTGAAGAGGGGTGGGTTAAACAGCCATTTGTTGGCTATCACAGCATTCAGTGTAACTTGCGTGCCATTTGCAAAGCTTCTGACTCTATGGTTTGCTTGGGTGATTTCCTTGACATTTCTTCTTGTAGTTTAAAGTCAATAAATGTTTTCAACCAGCTGCAACGGAGCTGGGGCTGTGTGGATTTATTTACTAATCAAGCAAATGACGTCATTGAACTCTTCCTGCAGTTTGGAAATAGCAACAGGGTGCCTGTGTCCAGTGGCTGAGCTGTTACTTCAAACCGGGTTTTAAAGGGGTTGTTGTTACTTTGTTTTCTCTCTCACCCAAAGGAGGCAAGAAGTGGATGAGAGAGAGAGATCTCAAAAATTATAAGTAAACCATGTTCCTATCTTTAATTCTGAGGCAATCTCATGCAAAACTAGGTGAATACACCCTTGAGAGGACCATTTCTTCTTTTCCTTCCTAAACTGCACCAGTTTTTATGGTGCAGAGATCTAAAATAGGGAGAGATGTAGAGCAAACGGAGAAATATAAAGCAAATACTGCTCCTTTTAAACCTTCATGTAATCAACAGTTTGTGGGGCTTTTAAAAAAAAAAAAAGTCCACTTTTCAGGCCTGGAGAGATTTAGGTCAGTGATTAAGAACAGTGGTGATCTTGCCGAGGACTGGAGTTCAATTCTCAGCACCCACACTGAAGGTTCATAACTGTCTGTAACTCTAGCTCTAGGGGGATCTGATACCCTTTCTCGGTTCCCCTTTGAAGAACCACTCTGAAAGCACTCATGTGCATACATGTGTGTCTTTATAAGCATGGTGTGACACATTCACATAAATAGAAGTAAAAAAGTATTTTAAAAATGTTAAAGTCCACTCCTATTTTACTACTTCACATTAAACACTGAATTTGTTCTTTTCTCTCAGTTATGAGATAAGATTAAGGATACTTTAGTTAACAGTTGAGCAACATCCTTCAATCTGACATTTGAGTCTTTTAATTTTTTTCTTTTTAATTTTAGGCTTCCTGTCATGAATAGATAATTCCCCTGAAGACATCATCACTTAAAACATAAGGAAGCAAAGCCTTTCAACAAATCAAGCTTGCTACTTTCCTCTTCCCAGACCTGCAATTCTTATCTCTTAATTATCGAGCTTCAACCCGAGGGTCCCTAAACCACTCAATCTGCCTTTCTTTCAGATTTTAAAAACATAACAAATGTCTATACAGATATTACATTGGAAAAAAGACTTAATTTCTCCTCATATTTATTCTTTTTCCTTATGGACCTACTGTGATTCAGTTTTGTAATAGTAGATTTTTAAGTTGAGAACATCTATTTAGCTCTTTTTTTTTTTTGCTAGGACAAAGGGGTGTGGAGATAAAAGTGAGCATCTAATGGACAAATGCAGACTTATGGCCATTACTACATGGTATGTTTCCACTTCAGCAGAGTAAAGGAAGCAGAGGGGCAGGAGGCTGAGGCTCAGGTGACACACACCATAGAAAAGCAGCATAGTTGAGCCACAGCCTATGGCAGGAGTTTCAAAAGACCTAGGATGTCTGTGCTTCTGGGGCATACTGCTCTTTCCTTTTGCTTATTACTTTGACACATCTTTGAGTAACAGTTTGAGGTCTCTGTTTTCAAGTAGCACTGACCAGAGGGTGTGGCCAGCTCATCTTTGATTATGAGGGGCACTTAACAGACCAGTGGGACATGTTCTTATTTCTTCCCAGTTCATAAATTTTCTTTGTCAGATGGGAACCTGAGCTGTGTATGACAACGGAATGGGCAGGCAGTTGTGTGCTTGAGATGTGGCCCTGGGCTCAGGAACCTGGTGCCTGAGTTGGAATCCTGGTCTGGTTACTTGCTGCCTGAATACTTTTGTGCAGATGATACTTCTGCACCTAGTTTTCACATCTTTGAACGATACCAGCCCTTTTCATTATTAGAAGAATTAAGTCTATGGGTACAAACAGAACACTATGGTGATCCCCCCATGGTAAGCAACCGTGAGGAAGGAAGCAGTCTTCTAAAGAAAAAGGATGAGGACTTTGAAATCCAGAGACTGGATGTCAGTTTGGTCACCTCACAATTGGGAACCCCAGTTTCTTTATTTCTAAAACAGGTCAATGTTACTCAGTGCTGTTAGTCAGCTCATAAGGTTGCTTCAGAGATGAGACATGATGTTAGTAGAATCTTAGACCCTGAAAATTATGAGCTTTCCAGTCCCCTTGCCAAATACTTTCCTAAAGGCAATGTATGATGGAACCATGAGCGAAAATTCACAACAACTGTTTCTTTGCTATAACAAAATACCATAGCCTGTATGCTTACAAAATACAAAGGTATTTATTTATTTATTTATTTTTTTGTTGGTGTTTTGTTTTGTTTTTTTGACTCACAGTTTGGAGGTCTAAAGCCTCTCCATTGGTGTTTCCTTCGGTCTGATGAGTTAGAGTCAAAATGGTAGGAGTGTGTACAGAAGGGCTCACAAAGTGAGAAAACCAAAGGCCTGGATGAGCTGAACCTTGCTTGGTCTTTCCTAACATTGTATTCTAAAGGGAAATAACTCACCATCTGATCAACTTTAATCCCCTCTGATGGTGATGGCCAAGATATCTGATGGTGGCCAAGCTATCTGATCACCTCCCCCAAGGCCTCACCTCTTACTACTGAGCACCAGCTTTCAAGCCGCCAACACAGGCAATGTCCGGGGCACACTCAGCCACAGGGCATGGTTTTTGTGAGACAGACAGTACTGTTTTGAAGGGAACTGCAGGAAGAGAGTATGTAAGGCGTGAACACACTAGTCTTCGTCTGATGGTTGAGGAAGGGGAGACTTTACAGCCGTCTGCTTCATTTTTCAACAGCTGCAGGTTTTAAAGTGACAGCCGCTGCCCAGTGTCCTGACGACTCAGAGCTCTTGCCCTCTCTGCTGTCCTTTAAAATTAAATTCATTACTCCACAAGATGCCTGTGCTTCCCAGAAATGACGCAAGTGCTATGTGCCCTGTACAAGGCTGGACATTTGACTCTCTGGATATTCTGAGTGAGCTAGGCCCTGCCTAGTTCAAGTCCTATAAGCCCTTTCTTCTTTCTTAGCAGAAACAGAGGGAACGTAACAACTATATGAATCATCTTTAAAAAAAGAAAACAAGTCTTACAAACCCCATCTTTAAAGAATTGAATAGCCTTGCCAAAACACATTTAAAAAGTAATCCCTCTCACTACTATTTGTCAAAATGTGTCACATCTGACCATTCAAAGGATAAAAAACAGGCCTTTCTCAGATGAGGAGAAACTGAACAAAGGATTTCAGGCTAATAAATCTTTGTCCATTCTCTGCCTCCCATCCTCAAACAAGCCTCCAGCTCTTTCTAATCAAATTCAATCGGGGATGCAGTTCCTTCCTGTATCACAGCAGTGAGTTCAAAGTAGGTAACATGGCGGTTGATGGTACCAAGAGGACTTCCTCTGTTAGGGCATAGGGTTGAGATGGGGCAGCCAGTGGGGAAGAAGGCTTGGAGATGGAAATGTACACAGTCAGTGACTCAGCATCTGCTATGCTACTTGAATTTCATTTTAAAGGGATAGCATATGCCAGTTGTTTGTAACTAAGAGATAGCCACTGTTACCTTCCCCTCTGTTAAAGAAGCAGGCCTGGAAAGGAAAACTCTAAAGGTGCCTTGTAGTGGCGCTAATAACAATAAGAATACATGGAGGTGGATGTAGCTGCAGTATTCACATGAGAGTCTGTGAAGAAAGACCAAGCGTCCCATTGGAGTGGAGTAAATGAGAATGTGAAGGACACAGGCTCTGAGAAACTTAAATGTCACCAGCCAGCTGTGTGGATGGATATGTTTCTGCTGAGAAATGCCTTTCTGGAAACAAGCTTGCCACTATGGACAATGCAAGCACTGAAGGAGCAAACCTGTAGGCAGTGTTATGCGGTGGGGGGCGGGCAAGAACCACGGTGAGGTCATTTCATTTTAGTGACTGTTGATCCATTCCCAATGCACCTGAGCCTCCCCGCTGCTTCACCAAAAAGTCCCCCTTCCATTGAAGTCACTGCAAAGGCAATGATGGTCTTGCTTGCTTGCTTATGAGATTGTAGGTGGGATGCACAATGACTGTAAAGGAGGAAGTTATTCCAGCTTTACAAAAAAAGTTACTGAAGCACAGAGACAAAGGTTTGTTAGCGCTTAGTGCACTAATAATTGCATAGTGTGTACGTGGCCAGCTAGGCTTCTGGGCAGAGCCCGGAAGGCACTGTTTACTTCTGTTCCACATTAGAATCCTTGAGCTGGAGAAGGGAAGACAACTCTCTGTACATGGCTAGCAACTGCTCTACTCACAGCAGTCCCTGCTCTCTGTGTTTGGGACTCTCCTGAAGATGGCTTTAGCTTCCTCACATCATAAGGCAGCTTCCAATAGTATGTATTTCAAGAAGTAAAAAGGGAAGCTGGAAGTTTAAGATATGTACAAGATATGGACTCCCACTGTATTTGATTGTAGAGTCATGGAATTGTTCTAGACTCAAGGAGAGAGAATATAGATTCGACTTCTCATAGGAGCAATGTCAAAGAAATGTTAGCCTTACTTAGTGTACTGAATAAATCAAGGATAAGGATACAGACTTTAGTTGCTGTACTGTATTACATCAAAACTAGTACCGAATCCTGATCCACTTCTCAGCTGCTGCATTTAGCATTACAGTGACTAGCCTCTGAGCCTATTGAAGGCCTGGATCATACCTTATACAATGTGAGTTAGACATATTAACCAGAGCATAGCCAAGACTGCATGTATGTTGAAGGAAAAAAATTAAAGAACTATAGTTCTGCTTCTGGCTTACTGTTCTGAAAAGCAATAGTGAATATTTCAACCCAAGATAAGGTTTTTGTACTTAAAAGTACAGCCTACAAAAGGCTTGGGGTTACACTGGGATATCAAAAACCCAATGTAGTCACTGGCTAGTTAATAAAGACTTTCTATGGACTTAAATCCATGTCCAAATTGTCTTCTCTGGTTGATACTCCACAATGGTTGTACCAGCTCATAATCCCACATATTCAGGAAGCTGAGGCAGGAAGATTGGCAACTCAAGATCTGTCTAGCTACAGAGTGAGTTCAAGGCCATCGGGATAGCTTAGTGAGACCCCTGTGTCAAATATTTTGAGAGGATGGAGATATAGTTTGGCAGCAGAGTGCTTGCTTAGCACGCATAGCAACCTGGGCCCAGTCTCCAGCACTGAAAGTGGGAGGAGAAAGCTGGGAGAGTCATCAGACAAATGCGACATTGTTGGTTTAAGGATGAAGGGGCCACACATCAAGGAATACAGAAGCTTCTAATTGCTGGAAAGGGATTTTTCCTAGAGCCTCCAAGAGAAATACAACCATATTGACAAGTTGCTTTTGCCCAGCGAGACTTGGATTGGACTATCAACCTATAGATCTATAAGATAATGAATTTATATTGTCTTAAACCACTGAATTTGTGGGAAGTTTTGCTATGGCCTCAGGAAAATAGCATTGATGGTCAAATTTGGGAAGACTTTATGAGTGGGGAAATTTGGCAAACTTTTGAAAGGTTACTATTAGCAGGAAAAAAGTAGGGCAGGAAGATGTTGAAATTTGAAAACATCAAGGAATGTTTTGCTATTTCTATCAATCTATGCAGCCTCTAGCACACATAAGCAGATTTGATTTCTGTGTAATAACCTACCCAGAATGTGCATCAAAAGTCAAAGCTAGATTACCATCTGCAATCATAGTACTCGGGAGGCTGAGGAATGAGAATTGCCATTTCAAGGCTAGCCTGGGCTACATAGTTCCAGGCAAGCCTGAACTGTTGAGTAAGGTCCTTTCTCAAAAGAAAAAGAAAGAAGGGGAAAAAGAGAGAGAAGGAATAAAGAAAAAGATCAGAGGCATAAAACAGTACCATGCGACATTTGCTAAATCCTCCAGTGAAGCCAGAGGCTAAAAGAGTTCTCTGGGTTTTTCTCTGTAGTGTTAGTGAAACTGTCTGCACTATTTTATCTGTATAGTTTTAAGTTCTTTAAGTCAGCAGAGAAAGCAGATAGGATCTGCTTCTTCCGCATGGCTCATCACCTGAACTCACCCTGGGGCTTTATAGTCCCATTTCTCCCTCTAACTGCAGCAGACGACTCCAGTGCTTTCTTCTCTTTAGGGTTTTCTGAGTGAAAAATGATTTGATTAGTAAAGATATAAGTACATACAAGGAGTGAGAAAGTAACAGAGATCAGAGTTAGACAAAGGACAACACATACACACACACACACACACAAAACCACTCTTCCCATACACACATTTATCCATTAACATATGTTTAGCTGAGGATATATAGATACCCAACACTTGTCATGTTAGAGACCCAGCTATATGAATAAGGTAGGTGAGGTTTCTTTGGAGTTCACAGCTTGTGGGAAGATATAGACATGCAATCAAGCAATTTATAGCACAGTAGAAAACCTAGCTTGTTAGTAGAAAATGCAGAAGGGGCAATGATTCTACCTGTGAATGAATGTGTCAGGGAGGAATTGTGAACAACAAGCTTTATTTTCAAAGTGTGGTCCCTGGGTCCCAAACCTGTGCAAACCTTGGGAGTCTGGTAGATCTACGCAGCCTCCAGCACACATAAGCAGATCTGAAATTGTGGATGTGACCTGAAATCTCTGTTCATTATCTTGTCAGTGATTCAGACACACGCTGGAGTTCATTAGAAATCAGAGCCTCATGGCTGTACTTCATGGGCAGCATACTGACACCAGGCTGGTGCTGTGGCCTCATGTCGCATGATGCTGATTTAGTTGGACTGGAAAAGGACACTGCTCTCAGGGGTGTTTGAAGCCTCCATTAGTATACTGTGATTATAGGCACCTCTGTGCTGAGGCATGGACCATTAAGTTAGGCACTATGGGCTAAGAAGAGGGCAATGGGGCTCTTACAGACAGTGTGCACACACTCCATGAATAAAGGAGCCTGGGAACCTAAGTAAGAGTCACAAATGTACACAAACCTCCCTGGTATAGAATAAGCTCAGATGTAGATGTTTACTGCTGTGTTTCTTAAATGTGAGTGTACATAGACATATCTGAGAATGTTGTAGAAACTGACACGTGTTAAGTGGGTGGGGGACAAGAGTACATTTCTAATTAGCTCAGTGATGTTTGTGATGTTGGTCTGTGAAACTGTCAGCTTGTTCTGCCCAGCTTTCCCTGAACATACATACCCAGAGTAGACAGAAGCTGCACGAGAACATAGCTATCCATTAGCAGCAGGGCCCACGCAAAGGCATCTAACCCACTCTGTACTGATGCGAATGTCGGTTGCTAGATGGGTATGCTTGGAGGGTAGAGAGAAAAGTTGCAGCCTACACAACCTTCCAGCCAGCTCTTCTGGTTAATAGCCATCAAGGTCGCATGCTTTTAGCTCTCAGCAATATCACCCTCCCTCCGTGAATCCCTCCCTCCCTCCCAGCTCCAGCCAATCTCCCTGAGTGCATCCTGGGCCAGGGCAACAGACCAGCTCATTAAGTGACCACTGGGGCTCTCAGCACAGTGCCAGCCAGCCAGAAAGGCGCTGGCCGAGGACAAGGCCTCCTCCTGGGGCCTGTGCCCCTCTTCCCACCTTTCCTTGCTGGCTGCTGGCCGCCTTGAGGCCTGCAGCAGTGTCACTCTGCAGCAGCCCCTGGCACTTGGCTTGCACTTCTGGGCGCTGTCCATGGTTGCAGCATCTTTCAGCGCACCGCGTCAGGAGGCCACCGCGGGGCTCTGCGATTGGCCAAGAAGCCCCTCGCCACCCCCACCAGCTACCCCGCGTCAGGCCCCCGTGGCGCGTGCCAGCAGGCGGGTGGCGGTCCCTGGGCTCCCGGACGGCACACCCACTTTCCTTATTAGGACAGAGTTGGAGCAGGAGCTGCCGCGGGGCTTGGGCTGGGCAAGCCGCCCGCCCAGAGGAATCAAGGAAGACTCAGTCCCGGCCGGCCCGCCTAGGGAGCGGCTGGTCCCTGCGCAGAGCGACCACTTTCTGGAGATCCCGCTCAAGTCCCCGCAGCTCACCTCTCTCGGCGCGTTCTCCATCCGGACCCCTGGTCCCAGTCCCTAGCAGAGACATGGAAGAATTTTTGCAACGCGCCAAATCTAAACTGGTAAATTGAAACTGCAGGGGTGCGTGTGGGTGTCTGCGTGTGGGTGTGTGCTGCTGGAGTCCGGAGGGAAGGGTGTGCGGCAGAGGAGGATGAGGAGGATGAAAACAACTTTGCGGATTACTTGACTGTGTGTGCAAGCGGTGCCAGCAAAGAACCTCCGCAACTGTAGAATCAGCGATCTTCCTCCGCAGTCAGGCAAGGTGCAGAGGTGAGGTGGTGAGGCCTGTCTCAACTGATGTGACTGGTCTCCTGAGCCTCAGTCCTGAGAGAGTTTGAGCTCGAAGGACAGTGGTGAAGGAGGGTGGTGATCCTCCGGAGGAAAAAAAGTCCAGCCTTCCCCAGATGCAAGACTTGTAGGTGTGAAAAGGAAGAACGCAGCCCTGGGATAGTACTTAGGCTGGGAGTGGCAAAGCCCTTCTTCTGAGGGCCAGGACGCTGACTGAATCAGAGTGGTAACCATCAGAGCCTTGTCTGAGCAGAACTTAGAGGCATTCCAGGGTATCCTGACTGCTCTCCCTTCCACACCCTGGGGTAGTGGCTGGAGGGGTAGCTCCAACCTCTGGGGTTAACCGGGTTGAGGGAGGAGCCCCACATTATGGTCTCGTGTGTTTTACTGTCTGAAAATGTAAACAACAAACTGTAATCTCACCGTGTTTCTGCACTTGCCATTCATTCTGAACAGGAGAGGCACTTTTCTCTAGCGTGGCGATAATAATAATAATAATTATAACGGAAATGTTTCAGTTTTGGCACTTAAAAACCAAAAGCTAAGCTCAGTTAGAAAGTGTATCTTTTGTGAAGACCAAAAGTACCTTTATGGGTTTGGCATAAGAGAAAATGTCTAATGTATGATGCCTGTTACCTTTAAACCCTCACAGAAGCAGCTACTGAAGTCTGTTGAGGTGGTGCCTCCAACAGTAGGCAGGATGTCACCCTGCACAACAAAGGGCAGGGAGGGCCACACTGGGTGAAGCTGGAAGTGAAGCTTTAGAGCATCAAGTGTAGATACCTTTTCTTTCTTTTCCTCTCTCTTTTTAAAAAGGGGGCCATTGAAGTGGATTAAAGCTGATACTTTGTTTCTTACCTTTAGTCCATCCCTACCTCCTGCCTGGCAACCAGCAGTGTTTGGGAGGATTAGTTTCAGATTGAGAAAGTGTCTCATCACTTCTATGGGTTTTAACTCCTTACAAGTTTTACTAAAATACATTGGAAAAAGAAAAGAAAGCTATTTATTTACTGCAGAAACTCAGTAACTGCTTTACCTTGCTACTGAAATAAGCACCTACCTCTCACCTAGGAATGGGAGACAGATGTTGGAAAGGTAAAGTCAATCTTGGCAGCTTGTGGTATGTGCCTGTGTGTCAGTGGATAGTGACCACGTGTGAACGCAGCATATGGGACAGAGGCTGTGGCCCATCTCATGTGTTGTCTCGGTTTCTAACAGTGATGTTCAGATTGTGTGGTCAGCTGTGAGTCTCATTTCGGAACAATTCCTGGCATGGAGATTCTCTTACAGAATCAGCAGCTGAAAGTGATGTCTAATTTATTTACTGAGTCCCTTCATTAGACGAGCAATTGCTCTACATTAAAAAAAAAAAAAAAAAAAAAAAGAACTGGAAAAAGGAGGTTGTTTGAAATTGTTGCCAGCTTCCTGCATTAGCCAGAGGAACAATTATAGCTAAATTGGTCTTTTCTTAGAACAGGCTTCTGGCTAGAAATCACAATTAACCTTTCTTACTCAGCTGCCACAAATATGTGGTCACTTTTGGCCATCACACATTTCTCCTAATAAATATTTTCAGTAATAAAATTCATGCTTAATATACAATATTCAAGAAGAAGCAATGCTTTACTTTTGTTTGAGGGCCACCACAACATGAGAATCTGTATTAAAGGGTTGTAGCATTAGGAGAAGAACCACCACTTTAGGTGATGTTTTCCTTGGAGAAATATGTCTGTCATCATGCCTTTTATTTATGAGAAGTTTATTCATAGTAAAAAGGTAGGCTTTCTGAAATTCCATGCTCTGGGAATCATCTGGAAAGCATTTAAGGAAAAGAAATTTACGGTTCCGACTTTTGTACTAACTTTTGTTAGACCCATAATTAGAATAGAATTGTGGATAAGCTGTTTCTATTCAAAGTTAATATAGATTGATCTATGTGATACTTAAAACTGTCTGATTACCAGATTTTCCTCTTGTCTTGTTATTTAGTTTGATATATCGTAGCTGTATCTTTGAATGGTTTAAAATAGTTGAGGTTCTTTTTGTGGTCTAAATGTGGACTGGCCGTTGTAAGGAGGCAATGAGGATTTTGGACTGTGAGATGGAGTTACTATGTGCCATAGTTATATTCTCCAAGAACCAAAACTTTGGAGTTCTGAGCCTGGTCAGGCCAGCAATCCAGCAACTAGCGACATGGAGGCAGGAGATCACAAGTGTGAGGCCTGCCTGGGCTACAGAATGAGTTCAAGACAGCCTGAAAACCTTAGTGAGACAGAATTTCAAAGAAGAGAGCTCATATAAGGCCTCAGCCCCATCCCTAGTGCTGTAAAACAAACCAACAAACAAGACACTTTGGAGAATCTGCTTGCCTTCCCCTCTTAAGACCATTTGTTGTTCATCATTATTGAGGGAGATCGCCTCTATTCTAGGCCAGGCCCAGGATTAAAGTAGAAGGAGATGAGTCCAGTAGGAGGTTGAGAACAAGAGCAAACTAAGGGCAACCGCAGCCAAAGGGTGCTACTGTTGAGTGGATATGACTTCCTTATCCCCATTAGAATCCAACTATACTTCTGCTCTGGATAGCCACTGCTGGACATTAAAATGGAAGAGAGAAGACATTTTTCTTCTCTTTGCCAGCATCCCCTGGCTCTTTCTCCACCTGTCCGTTCAAAAACAGAAACCAAATCCTGTTCAGATCATCCCTTTAGGCTTCACCTTGTTTTCTGTTCTGTTAACTATTTGTATGTCTATGTCTTTATTATATACACTATTTCTACGTAAGAGAGGTTGAAGAAGAAAGGTGAGGAAGAATGAATTCCTGCCTGTGATTTGGAAAATGTTCCTCAGGTTCACAGAATTCCCCTCAGAAAAGTATTCAGGTCAAGAACTAATTCATGGAAGTAAACTTCACGTTATCATGAACTTTAGGGAAAGAATCATAACTGAGAGATAACCTGTGGGTGAATAGAGAGCCATGGAGTATGGCTGCCAAGAAGCCAGTGTCCCCAAATTGGTTAGACCAGTTGCTGAGCCTCCTGTACATCCAGACACCACCAGCTGATGCAATTCACACAGCTGCTGGTGGGTGGGGACCACTGGGTGGGTAGGGACCCGCCCACACCGGGTCATGAGTCAGCCTAGGAGGGTCATCTGCTGCTTCTGGAAAGACAGGACACATCGGATGATATCTGAGGAATGCTGTTTGTAAAGAGAAGGTGGAGTCATGCCTGCAGACCAGGGGCACATCTGCCACGTCAGCAGTGACAGCTGAGGCACTCATGTCCGCAGTGGGACTTTGACGATACACAGACTTCTAAAGGAGAAAAATGCAGTGTGGGCTGAATGTTAGTATATACACGGGGATATATAACACTGGGACGAGAATTCACAGACTAAACTCTTCCTGAACAAATGCCTTGGTAAGAAGCTCCATTGCGCAGGTTGCGTAGGCAAGTGGAATTAGTCCTCTCCTTTCCCTATGTGGGTCCCAGAGATGAAACTGAGGTTTGTCATCTTTTACCCACTGATTCATTTCTCAGAACCCTAAAAAGAAATTTTTAAAAAGCTTTTGGGAAAGGACCACAGTGGTAAGGGGCAGCAATAATGGAGAAACTACACAGTCCATTCATATGGGAGCTGAAAATATTCTGATCCGGGGTCACAGGATAGGCTTCCACCACATTACATGCCAGGCAGGTGGTCAAGAATCACTTCCCTGTTTTGATTTGTTGAGGTAGGGTCTCTTGTAGCCCAGGATAGCCTTGAGGTTTTGAAACTCTGCCTCCCAATCTCTGGAATTACAGTCATAACTCTACCATTCCTGGCTTGAGTCACTGCCTTTTGCTCATAGCATTTATGAACAGGAAACTCAGGCTTCTAAACTAATTCTGTGAGAGCAGTATCATCCGCTTGCAGGCCAGTGAGAAATGAGCCCTTAGCTAGGTAAAAAGTCATCTCCATTTCTCACTGTGGAGTAATCCAGAGCAGCAGCTGAAAATTGCTTTAGCCTCAAGACCTTAGAAAAACAGTCAGACCAGATCTTTTCCAGGTAACCGGATGTCAGAGTACAGTGGTCTGTCTCAAAGAAAAGCCATGTTCATTGCCATATACACAGCAGCACGGGTCCTGGAGGACATGTGATCAATGGACAGGGTGCTTTTCAGTCTGTGGTTTGGGAGATGTTTTATGTCACCTAAAAAAACCGCTGTCAAGTTTGGTGTAGCCTGCTTGCTGCTAAGCACTGTTTAATTGAGTGGATATTGCTGTTATTTTGAGTTTGGAGCACAAATCTGAGGCACTTTGCAAGGCATCGTGTCTTAGTGAAGAAAGCTCTTGCTTTCTGGCATTCCCCCTTTCCAGGGCTCTATCTTAACAGGAAGGAACGGGAATAGGATGGAGGGGCTGAATGAAAGCTGTAAAAGAAGAGAGAGCCTATAGGCAACGAATACAGCGTGGCTTTGGTCATTGACTCTTCCTGGCCCCTGGGCTGACTGGAGAGCCACAGAGTTTGTAATCTTTTGGAGAAAACTAAGAAGAGGCTAGACTGGTTGGGACAGAGGCGACATTCACATGGATCTTGACATACATAGCTCCTCTGGGTTCGTGCAGTGCACAATCTGCACAGCCACGTGGCTCCCCTAACTGAGTTACCAAAAAAAAGCCTATTCATAGTCTCTGGCATCATCCCAGACCCATTTCTTTAGACTTTGGGTTTTGGTCTCCAGAGAGGGGGGAGGTAGTCTTCCTGAGAGACTTAGTGAGGTGAATGGAGCTCTATATTGCCCTGAAAAGTTAGACCTACAGAGGCAAGAACTAGAAAAACCTGGGTAGTTTTAAAGCTGAGAAATATATAATGGTATTTACTTTGTGGATTCATTGTGTAGTCGAAATGAGATGCCTATGGCTCTTAGCACAGAGCTCAGAGTAATGGCTCCTCCCTCCTCTCATCCCCAAGCTGCTCTTCTTCTATGGAACAGTATCACACATTGACACATTGTCAATCATCCAGTTTATCCATCTGAAAACAGCTTCTCCTTCACCCTTGACTGTAATGACCAGCATACTGGGATTCTACAATAGCTCCCATGCTGCTGGCTGCAAAGAAGCCTCAGATGGATCTGTTACACAGAGCTGAAAGCATCTTCTATCCACTCTCCACCCTTCCCCTCTTAAAACCTTGAGCATTGCTTTAGCCTCTCGACCAATTTCTCCATTTAAAACCTTGTGGTTACTTTCCATTGCTCTTAGAGTATGAATAACATTCTTAGCTCAACAATGCTATTACCCTTTCTTGGCTCCTCTGTCTCTACCTTGGCTTAAATAGCAGCTGCCACTTCTTCAAATGAGTGAAGAAAGGAAATCCTGCCTGCCTACCCTGCTCACTTCTTGACTATACACCAGCTTTTAAAAAATATGCTTTTAGATCTTGTATCTTAGTTTGTCATTATATTGGGCATATTTGAATAATGCCGGTGTGCCAAGAGTAGGGAGTGGGGCCCCCATATGATTTTTGCTTATCGTTGTATTTCTGGAACCTGTCATGGTGCTAGATGCTTGTATATGTCTTTTTAGAATGAATGAAGCCATAAATAGTCCTGGTCAAACCATGTCAGAAGGAAGTGGCTCAATAAAACTGAAAAGCTGGATGGCCAAAGGTACATTCTCTCAGGTCTAAACCTGAGCAGGACTGGTTAACAGTCTGAAAGATGCCAGGTTCATTGGCAAGAAGGTGGGAGCTAGCATTGCTTGCCCATAGTAACACAAAATGTCCTTACAATGCTAGCTATTATCCCTAGGTGCTTGGGGTATGTAACTATTGACAGAACCAAAGCACGGGAGAGGAAGGCAGAGGGAAATATGTAAGGCAAATCTTTGTAGAAACACAGCTAGTAAGTGAATGGATAATGGAATTGTTAGATCCAGACTTCCATAGTGTGATTTGAAGAGTAATAGTTAAATGGTTCCAATCCCCACTGGTCTAGCCTGTTCTCTGCACATGCACTATTACTAATATCATGAGAGGGGTTGGCTGGGAAGACTTTCAGTATCCCAGAGAGTAAGGGCAATGGTACCATGTTTTTTGGGTGGGTCAGGAGCATTCAGACTTAGCATTGTACACCTCATACATGGAACAAATTCATGAAAAGTTCTGAATCAGAGTTCTTGTCTAGCCACTGGGACTGCAGCAGGGCATAAGAGTGATCATCCACTTCATGTAACCCTCAGGATGTGACCTGAATTTCCCAGGAATGCTGATGACCTTATAATGGAAAAGTCTATACATCTTTGCATTCATGTGCAAAATTTGTATATTCCATGTTTTGGAGCCAAGCACATGATATTTAATCTCCTAAGCTTAATATCTTAGGAATAAAACTTTCTTTGTAGTTTTACATTTTTAACTCCTTTTAAAATAAGAGGTATCTTTATTATGATTTGGTTTATTCTTTTGACTCCTGGCAAGAAGACATAAATATATGTTACACTAACATATCTGAGATTGAATATATTTTAGCAATAAATTATGTTTAGATAGGGTTCACTTGCTTACATCTGAGAGCTAGATTTTTTAGTAAAAAGATAACTTGGAAGAGCCCTTCAAACCAGTAGCTGAAATAGATATGCACACAATCAAAAGCTTGTGTTCTTATCCTCGGTGGCTGCTGACCTCCCTAAGGACACCAAGGGACACACAATTGTGCATCTGAGACCTTGCACTATAAATGTGAGGCAACCATGGGAGAAGCTATTTACCCTAAATAAGAACTTAGATATTCCAGGTCCATGAGTCTGAAGTTGGAAGCCTCTTGGGCAGCCTTCTGCTCCATTTCTTGGCCTTAAGTGCAGTTCAGCATTGTGGCTGTATGTGGGTTCCAGTCAGATGCCTGATTGCAGGTTCCGACTCTAACATTGCCAGCTAATAGCCACACTGTACTGTGTACTTTGCCTTCTTGAGTCTTGGTTTTGTTTTTTATTTAAATTTGGAAAGTGAGACCAAGAAGAGAATCTCCATTCTAAACCTGTAGCAGGTGGGCACATGTCAAAATGAAGCCATGGTCTCCATCCATGGTACTAGAAAGGTGGCAAGGGCCACTAGTGGACAAGAAAGCCTGCTCACTGTCACAGAGAAACCCTGTTCCCTGTCACAGAAATGGGAACAATTCTTATGTCACTTTATTTCAACCAGAATATCTGTTTGTAGCTTTAAGAAGGAACTTCTTTGTTACACTTATTAACCTGGAGATAGGAGTTAACTCTGTGTGTGGCCTTATAAAAAGCCTTGGAACTGAACATCAGCAACACTAAGTGCACATTGGTAATAAGAAAGATCAACACTACACTCTGATAAGCTGTAGTGTCTTTACTGTTGTCTTGAAGGAAAAGAAGTAATGCAAGTTGAAGATAGAGTGTGACATTTTGTAATAACTGGAATTATGTATATTTGATAAAATTGGGTTTTTTTTTTTTGTTTTTGTTTGTTTCAGAAGGGTTCTTGTGTAGCCCTGGCTGTCTGAGAACAACTTGTAGTAACCAGGCTGGCTCGAATCAGAATCGCTGCTCTGCCCCTAAGTGTGGGATTAAAGGCTGGCACACATGCGGCTTGATAAAGTTTTAATAATAAAAATGCATTGTAAGAGGTTTAAATGGGAAACAGTACATAAGTACTGAGGTCTTGGACATGCTATTTGGTTGGGTAGTGTCTCAGGGTTTTTGGTTGTGGTTACTTTGATTGGCCAGTAAGGAACGGTGACCTGCAGTGGGCACAGCTCTGAAGGAGAACTGTGCTGCTGCTCTGTCTTGTGCCCACGCTGCTATCGCTTTCCAGCATGCTCCTGTAGTGGTGCCACGGAGGACTAACGGCTGTGCTCAGCATGCAGAGTAAGGCAAAGGAGAGAGTGAACAACAGAAGGAATCCAAAAGGAGGAAAGAAAAAAGAGAGGGACAAAAAGATTCAGGGGGAA
Organism: Mastomys natalensis; assembly: GCA_021653895.1. Classification (NCBI taxonomy): domain Eukaryota; kingdom Metazoa; phylum Chordata; class Mammalia; order Rodentia; family Muridae; genus Mastomys; species Mastomys natalensis. Next base: position 123,041 of record JAJTUV010000314.1, on the reverse strand, counting down.
GTGAAGTGTGCACAGTGATGCAACTTAGGAGAGAATCTGAAGCCCAGCACAGGAGAGTCTCAAGGCCATCAAGTCCCCTGTCTAAGCTCAATCCTAGCAGCCTGTGCCAGCCCAAGTCCGCCCAGCATTGGGGAATCCAGCTGAGGTAACTTTCCTTCAGGGAGCTGAAATTGATTACTGAAATGTACTGGGGCCTGTCTCAGTTTCATTTCCTGTTGCTCTGATAAACTACACTGACAAAGTCAACTTAAGGGAGAAGGGTTTATTTGGCTCACAGTTCAGGTTACAGTTCATTATCACGGGAAGTCAAGGCGGCAGGAACTTGATGTAGTTAATTCACAGGAGCAGAAAATGATGAATTAATGCATTCATGCATGCCAGCTTTCAGCTCGGGTTCCCCACTCCCTGCCTGGGAAATGGTGCCCCTTCCCCCGACAGTGGATGGGTCTTTCCACTTCAATTGATATGATCAAGATAATCACACATACACTTGTGCACAGGCCAACCTGATCTAGACAATTCCTCATTGAGACTTTTCCTGTGTAATTCTAAACTGTGTCAAGTTGTAAATTCAAACTGGCCATCACACACACTGTTAAATTTTTCACAGGAGAATCCTGCAAATTCTCTCCTCTCTCTGTGGGAAGACACCTCAAGATTGCTCAGAGCAGTGCCAGGGTTTGGTAAAGACACACAGCAGTCAGCTGCCATCACACACACTAGCATTTTAATAAGTTGTTTGCCACAATACTTGTGAGTTTGCTTTTCTCCAGAGTAGATGATAGAAATTGCTGATCGGCTCCGATGGAAGAACAGTATAAACAAAAGCCAATCAAACAGGATTGTAAAGAAGTAAGCCTAGGTCTCTAGTCTGTGCCATTGCATTTGGTGTGAGATAAATAGGCCTATGGATGAGCCTAACCTGTGGGTGACATGTAAACACTGATGTCACATACATACACACATACATACAACACACATACATACAACATACATACATACATACATACTATACATTAAGTAATAATAACAACCAAGGGGGAAAGATCTGTAATCTTAGTGTCCAGTTTAAGAGGAAAGTTATGGTGTATACGCAGTAGTTCTCAATATGAGGACTAAGTCAGAGAAAAGAAGAAACAGTTACACGGAGGATGAGCTTTTGCTGCCCGGTGAGGCCTCTGGAGTAGGAGACCATGTTCTTAAGTCAAGCAGGTAGAGGTGTGAAATGTGTTTATCACAAATGATCATGAGTCAGCATGAAGGATAATGGTGCTAGAAATATGAGCTGTGGGGAGCATGAGTCCTTGGCATGTCTGAGATGTGAATATTCACCCCCAACTCCATCCTGAAGCAATAATTCACTTGGTTCTGGACTCCAGGAGAACATAACCAAGACCATGTGCATGAAATGGCTGTCAGGCGAAGCCTTAGAAGGGCAGATTCTTGCCAGTCTGTCAAATATTTGGGAAGCTTTTATGAAGAAACCCTATTTAGGAATCATTTTTTTTCCCTTAGTTGAAAAAAAAATCAAGACTTATAAGGACCTACCGTCTTTAAAAGGAAGCCCATTCATTTAATAAAGCCCAGATTATTTTTCCTACAAAAAGATTTCCTATATAAATTAATGAATGACTTTTGCATATAGGGAAATGTTCATGTTGGGCTTCCTGCCTCCTTCCCCACAAAGGACAGAAACAGAAGCCCTTCCAAACTGTACACTTCCTCAGGCATGTTTTCACAGACATGGTCATCTGGCCAGACCAGCACCTGGCTCTAAGGACACAGAATGGCAGATGGTCAATTCAGCCCAGCTGCTTATAGCCCATGGTTATATCCAAGAGGACAGAACACATGTCTGGCTGTTCCCAGGATGGCAGTCCCCTGGGACCTTCTCTTCAGAGGCTAGGGGACAAGTTACTCTCTGAACATCATTCTCTACTTATTCTGTCTTCTGTGCTGGAGGTTTAGCTCAGGGCCTGATGGTTGCTATGGTAAGCCCTTTCCTAACCAAGTGCCACCCTTAGTCTCTCAACTCTATGTTCTCTGAATTTCAATCTCCTGGCTCTTAGTAAGATGGATTGGATTGGCCAATACATTTCCTACCCCGATTGAAGAAACATCTTCTATCCCTCCTTGGCTACCAGAGAAAGGCCATCAAATCATTTCCTTGTTGGTAGTAGACTCCTATAGGAAAGGCAGTATTTCAACTGGTTCTTATTGAAGTCATACAAGCCTAAGCTTTGATTTTATCTTTTGAATATTTGCTAAGATCTTTGAACTTGCCAAAAAAACCAAACCAAACCAAAACAAAACAAAACAGAAAACAAACAAAAAAAACTTTTGAAATTGCAGGCAATTGCAAGGAAGGCTGTAGGCAACATATAAAGGTCATTGAAAAATGGTAAGATGTGGAAGGGGTGGCCAGAAAGATGGCCTGTGGTTAAGAAAACTGATTATTCTTAACCAAAGTACCCAGGTTCAATTCCAAGTACCCACATGCCAGTTCACAACTGTCTGTAATTCCAATTCCAGGGGATTCAACACCCTCACACAGATATACATGCAGGCAGAATATCAATGACCATAAAATAAAAATAATAAAAAGAAAGAAAGGAAATGATACAATAGGAAATTATTATTATTTAGCTGAATATTTCTTTAGTTCTTTAGTTAACAATCTCCTTTGTAAGACTTAACAGAAAGTCACATGGGTTGGGAGGATGGCTCAGTGAACAGAACCACTGGCTGTACAAGCATGAGTTCAAATCCCCAGCACCCATGTAAAAAGGCAGGTGTAGGGTGTAGTCATATGTCTGCCTGTAGTCCACAGCTATTGGGGGGGTGGTGGAGACAGGAGCATTGCTGGGACTTGCTGGTGCCAATCCAGCTGCAGTTTGATTGAGAGACCCTGTTTCAAGGGAAAGTAGAGAGTGATAGAACAGGGCACCTGAACTTCTCTGACCTCTGCACATGTACATGTATATCTGAACATATGCATGTCTATACACATCACACACTACTTTACACATATACAAATAAATAAAATATAGCCATGCATAAAGCAAAGAAATTGATGTGGTTCTAAAATTGCCTATGCTGGTCTCTTAGTTGATACCTTCGGATGGTGGCCTGAAATGTCATTACTCTTGGATTTGATCTTCAGAAAAGTCCAGAACATAAACCCTTGTGGTGAATGTAGATCAGAATACCATTCCAGCACTTGCTTTTAAAGCATTTTGAAAGATCTATTATCCGTCCAAAGCATTAAGTCTGTTTAAGCCCATTGAGGGAAAATGTATTCTCTTATTTTATGGAATTATCTCATTGAAAAATGTGCCTCTGACCAGGGAAATGTGCCTTTCCCTGTAAAACCCTATTCTTACAAAGAAGGGCGTCCTATACTGGTCTTCAAACTACATTTTCAGGAAGCTCTGAGTAGACCGTAGAAGGATGCCATTGATCTGTTGCCAATTCTTCTGGCCAATCAGAGCTTGTCAGCTATCTCTAAATTTATGCTATTCCAATGATACTGTTTCTGAGTTTATTTAGAGGCACATGTACAAGAAGATATTGAAAGATCCTGAAGTCATGGTCCTGTAAAGAAATTTCTAGCATCTCTGTGCTTTTCACAATATCTAGAGCATAAGATACACTTTTAGGGAGGACCAGATAAAGTTAATTCCCTGAAAACAGAAGGGGTTGTAAGTTTAGGACTTTCCTATAAAGGCTCAGACATAATTTTCTCAGGAAAAGAATAAAATGAATCATCATGCAATGGCCCCAAGTATGCACTACCCAGAGATCAAAACCAAAAGTGAGAGACAGAATGACAGGGATAGCAACCTTCGGCTCAGCTTTGCTTGAAACTGTGTCAAACAAAATGCGTTGCCTTCATGCCTTTTGCACTTTCCAGTGGATATGGCTGTGCCACTTTCTCTCAGACACTCACCAGATACTTTCTGGGGATGGATTCCGTTATTTTTCCACTGTGGGTGTCTTTATATTTTCAGCCTACATACAATTAATTCTGATACATATCTTTTCACATTTCAGTAGCTCTAAAATTGAGATGGTGTATGTATTTAATTAATTTATTTATTTATTTTCTATGCTGAGCATTTCATACATGTATATATTAAATTTTCATTCTTTTTACTCCCTACTACACTGCGTCATCCTCACTCTTTCACACACTGAAGCCCTGCTTCTCAACAAGTCTTACCCCTGTTTCCATGTCTACTGGATCCACTGAATTTAAATGGGTTGTATGGGTGGGGTCTTAATTAGTGCAGCATGGTTACTCTACTGAAGAACATGACATCCCTTTCCCTACTCATTCTTCAATGTCAAAGGTCTGTCAGGAGGGTTGTGGTCTTAGGAGTTTTCCTCTCATTATACAGGAGACTTGAGCATCTATGGCCTTTGGTAGCCTCCGTGTTTCAAAATCAATTTCCTTAAAAAACACTGAAGGGATACTGTTGCTGTTAGTAATTCAGAAATAGTATTCACTTCATAATTGCTATTAATATTTGTATCACAGATGAGAATGAGAACAGAGAGATGAAGTGCAGCCTTGGCCAAGGACACACAGCCTTAAAAGGACATTAGTAGAAGAACTAAGTGAAGGATATTTTTTCTGATTTTCCACCATCTGTGGGGCCAAAAAGTTGGTTCATCCTTTCAAAAATGGTCTGAAGGTCCCAGTGAGAGTTTGGCAGTTTGGACTTATCTGCATAAAAGAGAGTGATGGTGGTTGCTGGAGAGAAGGCTCAGCAGTTAAGAGCACTTACTGCTTGCAGAGGACCCTGGTTCACCTTCTGATACCTGTATTGTGGTTCATAACCATCCATTACCTCTGTGTCAGGGGATCTAATGCCCTCTTCTGACCTTCACAGGCACCAGATACCAGGCATGTGCATGGTTCACACACATACATGCAGGGAAAACTTTCAGACTCATAAAATAAACATAAATAAATGTAAAATATTTTTAAACAAAGATGGAATTAAAATACAGGGCATCTTTCCAAGAGGAGACCGGGTGACAGGGAAGTCCTCACATAGGAATACACACACTGAGCTTTGGAGGTTTGTGTGATGAACTCTGGTGTACAATTGCAAGGTGTGAGATTAATGAATGTGTCATTGGTAGAAGCATACAGAGTACCACAGGATCTGGAGACCAAATGTCACCAAGAATGGGAAGGGATGCCGAGAGTCGGGGCTGTGGAGAGCCTGTGGGATCATCTGATGTACCTGTCATGGGACAATATAGATGCCAGCTCTGTTGAGCTAATTGAGAGCTCTATGTGGGAAAGTTTAATTGCCTACAATTAAAGCTCTTTCCTTGCTGCGGGAAAGGTGTGTGATCTTGTCAAATCCTCCCTTTTTCTCTCTAGCTCACTCTCTCTTTTCCTCTATTCAACCACCCTCAACAATTCTTTATTAATGAAATATGAAGTAGTTTAAGCTTAGGGAAGTCAGATTAGGGAAGGGATTAATCTGAGCTTTATAATTTGTATGGGTAAAAATTGTAGGCTTCTTAAATCCCTAAAATCCTGATTTTCTCCTGGAGATTCCATGATTTAATTGAATGGCTGGTACACAGTGTGTAAATCCAAACACTGAGTTGAGATGATTTTGCCTATTCCAAGAAAATTTACTTGAAATGACTCTTCTTTCTTCCAAGTGTTTACCAGGAAGAGAAACCAGACTTGAGAGGCTGTTTTGTGAGGAGCTAAATCATGAACGTAAACATTGGCATGCTGTGGCAGACGGTTCTAAAAGTAAAGTATCGTGTGCTGTATGTCAAAATTCCTAGCTAGACAACTCTTTTCTAAATATATTTTGGCTTTATTAAAAAAATCCACAAAGCATAAAGCATTGAGGGACAGACACGATCAATCAAACTAAATTCATGTCTTTCATGCCCAGAATCTCTTATATCCCTGCTTCCTCCCAGAGTGCCTCTAAAATGTCCTTCTACAAGTCCTGGCAACCATTGTTGTACTCTAAGATCCAAAACGAGGGGACACGCTCCCACAGAAACACACACGGACGGGACTCACTGCAATAACATGAGGTTTAATGATACTAGTGCACTGAGACTCTCTCACATGCGGGCAAGAGAGCCCTGAACAAAAGCTGGGAGCAGTTCTTATACAGAGTTCTCGAAGGGCAACCACAAAGGACCACAAAGGCTGACCTTCCCAGGTCTGGTCTCTAGGTGACTAAGATTCGCACATTACTTTTACGACAATGAGTGACATAAAAGTTTGCCCAGGTTTACCAGTTAAGGACTCAGCTTCTCGGCCACCTCCCATCCTGGGCCCCTCTCCTGGAATGTGTCTGTGTGCTCTGTGCTCTCCTTATTCAGCTGGGTTCCCTCCCCTGCGGTCTGAGAAATGTTAATCAGCCTCTCCCTTCTTCCTCTGAATGTTAATCCAGCAACTGTCCTCAGACTAAGGAATGTCCTCCTCCCAGAATGCGCCCGGGGCAGTGAATTCTAAGTTCAAACCGAGACCTGAATTTCTCACAATTTCTCACACCATCATGCTCTAGTGAACACTTGATTGTAACCACACTACTTAGAATTATTAGTCCCACTCTGTAGAGGGGTAAACTTGAGTCTGAGAGATGTCAATGTTACACACTCTCTGCACAGGCTAGTAAAGGTTGTTAACTTTCTAGAATCCCATGCCAAGATTCTTAGCTGACATTTCCATTCAACACAACATGGGGACACAATACTCTTCTGGAAAGAGTATCCAGTAGGTAGAACATCTTGGATCTTGGAGAACACAGACTTAGTGACTACAGACTGTGGGCCTGAGTGTCTGTGCTTGCAGCATGCTCTCAGGAGATGGTGCTGTGGGCCCAAGGTCACTGTGTGAGTAGTAGGGTTCCAGGTCACAGATTGGCCAGGAAGTGGGAGCCACCACCCATGTCCCCTTTAAAGGATGATTAGAGATGGAGGTCTGCATAGCTGGGAGATAGTGGACAAAGGGAAATGGAGCTATGTCTGGGAGGCCTGGCCTTGTCACAGTCACACTGCCTGTGAGAGGCCTGAGGCCTTCTGAATCTTCTAGAATGTGACATGTAAGCCAAGGGGATAAATCTGCAGCTATCCTGTTTCCGGTAAGAGTGTAATTGGTTTGGGAGGATAAAGACTCAGCAGTGCTGTCACACAGACAGCCTTTGGTTCTAATCACCAACAAGGTAAGCCCTGCACTCATCTGTGATCTCATGTGAGTTAAAATTAGTTCATGTCCCTTAGTTTTGCGACACAAAGCACATGGATTTGGGGCTTCACAAAGGATAGGAGAGAAAGGAGTGGGCTCTCCTGGAGAGAGTATAGGCAAGAACTGAAGGGACTGGCTAGGAATGCAGAGCCTTAGCTGGACTCTTAGTTCAGGAGTGTAGTGAAGTTTAGGGCTGCTCTCAGGGTCTTGCTTTCAGTAGCGTCTGAATGAAACTTTCTGCTTTAAAACTGTCCACTCTTTCTCTCTTCTCCCTTCTACCTGGTCTCTATCTGTTACCTTAAACCATGCTTCTGTTTACTTGGTACCATGTCTTGGGCATGCTTCTTGTCATCTTCATGCCTGTTTGCTTTCAGTTTCCCTGTTCCCTCTCTCTCGACCTTCTACTGAGGATGCTTGCTCCCTTGAGCCCTGCTGTTACTTAAGGGCTTCCTTTATAATTAATGCCCTTCTTTCCTGGTCTTCTGCTTAGTCACTCTGCTTCTTTGATGTGTTTTTGTTCAGACTTTGATTTCCTGTGGGCCCTTTAAGCCTTTCTGTTCTTTTTCCTTTAACATAGAATTCTGTTTTTCTAAACACAGGACTCAGAGTAGCCTTCCTCTCCTTCAGTTTTGAGCATGATCAGCAGTCATGGACTTTTCTAGAATCATTTAAGTACTGCACTATATAGCTTTTACTGAGTTGTGCTGTAGCAGCAGAATCCGGGTATCTGGTAGCTTTTAAGGCAAAGAGGTATTTATTCCCTGTTCTGCTCACTCTTTATTCAAGGTCGGCTCAAATGCCAAGTACCTTCAGTGCAGGTGCAGGTTACAGGAGCGACAGCCCTGGGACATGCTGGCCTTGTGACAGAAGAGTGAGTGAGAGCAGGAAGGATCTAGCAACTAGGTTTTTGTTTTGTTTTGTACTGGGGATCAAACTCAGGGCCTTGTAACATGCTAGATAGCAAGCAAGTATTCAACCACTGGGCTACATCCCCAGCCTGGAAATGATTCTGAAAGTTTCTGTGCAGAATTGGAACGAATCACTTCCGAGGGAGGTCTGAAAGAAATGAAAGTAAGAGAATGTGGGAAGAGGAAGGAGTTTGTCTTTCTGGAGTATGGCTGAAGTTTTCTTGAGAGTCAATAATTTTATAAAAAAATTGCATGAAGACTACTCACTTGATGATACTTCTTTATAATATTTCAAATAAACATGCTAAGATAGCAAGTGATCTGAGTATGGCCTTGTTCCTTTTCCAGATGTATACCTGCAATTTTTTTGGATGATTTCACAAACAAGACCATAAATTTCATTTACAGTAAAAATGGATCTTAATGCCTTTTGTAACCCTTTGGGACCCATGGATTTACCTTACCACCAGAATCATATATAGTGCACCCAAGAACCACTCTCATTTACTTGAAAAAGGGAGACATAAATTTCCTCAGCAGTGCTTTGAGATGTAACTTCCTCCCAGCAATTGTAGAACACTTCACACAATTCTCACAAGAAGTTCACAATCACACCTGCGTGTGTACTATCTTTTACCCAAGCACCCGTTCTCTCAATGCCTGTGCTTGAATTAGTGTTTAACTCTCACCCTTCCAAGTCCCAACTCTGCTCTACATTGACTTATCCTGAGATTGTTTTTCCCCCTATACTGATGGCAAGAATCCTGGCATCAGCTGAGTAAGGGTCTTTGAAAGGAACCCAGTCTACTATAAATGGTAATGTGAATCTGTGTCTCAGAAGCACACCCATGGCCACTGAAAACCACTGCGGTGGGACTTACATTCCACTCTGAATCCAAGTGTGAACTGCAAGGTATATTCATGGAACAAGGTTGCATTGTTGTACCTTTGCATCAAGGAACGTTAGTAAGTAGGAATGATTCTGTAGTCTGAAACGTTTATAGCTAGAAGTCAACCTGTCCTAGGTAGGGTAGTGATGAGGTAACTGGATGGAACCACCTTGCATTGCATTAGTGGTCATTTCAGTGGGTAGCTTGTCACAAAACATGAACTTGATGGGCAGTTGTCTTTGTTATGACTCACCTCTCTCTTCAGTTAATGGTTGGATACAGGCTGTTTTCACAACCACCTTTAAGGAGGATTTTCAGGCTGAGTCTGTGTACCAAGTTAGTGGCTTAAGGGAACTAGGTTGATTTCTTTAAGCCATCAGGGAAAACATTTATGAAACAAGAGCTCCTAGGAAAACCTTCTCATTCTCTGTGTCTTAGAATACTTACAATATGGTACTCCTTGTAGGGTTTAAAGATTAAATTCATATATGTAAAATTGTCAGATATATGTTTGATACATAATAAAAAATACATAGTCATGTGCTTTGATGTTCTTAGTGACTTCTGTATATGAACTTCTGAGAAACATTAAAGACTTCAAGGTCACTGAATTTAGAGTCCTTAGATAATCAGACTTATACTCCTGAGTTCAAGGTTTATTAATAAAATAAAAGTAACACAGAGCAGAGTGATGTCAACATTTGGCCTCTTGACAAATCAGTCACCATTTCAGATCTCAGACATGCTGATCTCCAGGCTATGCTTGCCCGCTTCCAGTCACTGCATGGAAAGTCCTTTAAAAGCTGTTACATTTAATTCCTAGATGGGTAGCTGATTACTCTACCTATGGGCCACATGAGCAGGCTCATTTCCAAAGACAGTAGCATGTTGCTGGGAAATTGTAAATGTGGGTGGGGAGCAGAGGAAGTCTGTGGTTCAACCCTTGGGAGCAGGTCTTTGTAAACGATTAAAAATATACTGGTAGATGCTGAGGAAAAATTTACTGAGATGTCCTGAGGTTTCTGGCCCACAGGGCTGTTGTTTCTTATATCCTTTTCCCTGGTAGGAGGAACCAAATGTCAAGTTCAATTACTTCTTGGTGTGGCGACTCAGATACATTCCTGGGCCTAGGTTGATTGATAAAATACTATATAATACTTATCCATCCTGACACATGGAAAAGTGGTATGTAAATTATTTTAATCTTTACTGAATAATTTTATTTTCACAGTAAATCTCTTTGGTTATCCCTATTTTATAACAATGAGGAAACTGAGGGGAAAAGGTGAGTGTCAGCTTTACTCTTAAGGGGCACAAAAGAATAGAGTCATGTTTTAAGCTCAAGTAGTTTAGCTGCACGGTTCATATTCATACCATCAGGATTTGTGGCCTCTTGTTGTCCACTCTTTAGTAGATGTTGATCTCTTTCAACTCTTCGGACACTATTTAAAATGTTACTTGCTTATTGCTATGAGATTATGAGTGTGTGCATATATGATGTGTATGTGAAGCATGCATGTGTTACAGGGTTATGTGGGGTCAGAGGACAACTTCAGAAGTCAGTTCTCCCTTTCACATCATTGAGGCAAGTTCTCTCATCTCTGCCGCACTAGAGGATGCTGGGATTACAGATGCATACTAGGGCATCTGGCTTTTTTTTTTTTTTTTATTTTTTTTAAACAAGAGTTCCTATGTTTGAACTCAAAGCACAAATGCTTTTACCTTCTGATCTGTTTCTAGTACCTCCAGTTCATTTTGATGTAATAAGTAGACGTTTACAAAAACATTAATGACATCTCCTATCCCCTCTCTGAATACCTTTCGGCTATCTGGTAAACCTCAAGCAGTCAGAACTAGAGAGTGCCTAGGGAAGGAATGAGAGATCTTCAGTCTAACTAACCCTCCTCCCCATCCACCCTCACCGTTCTCCCACTTCTCCTCCAGAGAACAATCTTACCTAGGTCACAGGCTCACCTAGTATCCTTTACTGTGTGAAGTTTCCTCACTTCCTCAGAGTACATGGAACTCATCCAGAAGACACAGACCCTATTTCATCCTGTGAAGCAAAGCACAAGGCCATAGCTCAGTGTTCTTTCTAGCAATTACTTCCTGTATGAAATCAACTCCAGTGAGTGACTACATGTATTTTTAGTGTGTTTGGGATGTCAACTCTCTTTAGAATTCATTTTTTTTTCATTTTTTCTGTTTATGCTACATGGTGTCAGAACGGAACCTTCCCCCACCATTGGGAAATAATTATTAAATCAAAGTGTGGTGCCTGTAGAAAAGCCACTGCCATGAAAAGTAAATGAATCTCCTGGTTGATTCTGCTTCCTAACTCTGTAGCCTCCTGCCAGAGATTTCAATTCAGACCAGACCTGTGTCTAGTACCATGTTCTTGAGATAGAATTTTGTAGAGAAGGCAGTGAATGATCTTATGTGCATCTTATTGCCTTCCTTCTTGAGGAACAATGAGACTTAGCAAATCACTGACCTTATCTGGAATTTTCTTTCTTCAACCGCAAAGCCAGCAGCTGGTCTTGGTGTAACCTCTCCATAGGACACACCATGTGAAATACCTTTTATAAGTCACCTCAGCTTGACACAGATGAGCTCTTACATATCTGGTGGTCAAAACAAATCATAAGGCTGACTTGAACTTAAAGGGCAGAAAGATTAGATGTGCCCTCTGAGTAGGAGGAGCAGCAAGGTTACAATGTGTGTGTGTGTGTCTGTGTGTCAGAGACAGAGAGATATAAATAAGTTTGCTACTGTCCATAGTATAAATAACATGGACAATCAGCACATTTATGGAATAACCTGTATGTCCAGTAGAGGAGGAATCAGGTGCCAAGTGCCTTTTTGTATTATGAGCCCCTTTACTACAGACAGAATTCTAGAGGTAATAAGAGTGGAGCGTTATCCTTTTTCTTTTTTTGTAACTTTTGGAGAATTTCGTATTTTCTGAATTCATTTGGACTCTTACATTCAGAACAAATCACAAACTAGAAATGGCACTTTGGTGTCATCTCAAAGCTCTGCCAAGTGCTCCACAGACAGTGTGGTGTCCGAAGCTGTAAGTACATCATCAGCTTTTCCAACAGAGAGAGAACGAGCAGAGAATCCTAGCTTCTAGAAGTAACCAAGGCCTCAGCTTTTAGCTCTTGACAAGGGTTGCTCCAGCCATCACCCGGATCTAGGCAGGTGCTCTACACTGTAGGAAAAAGGCAGGCACCCTGGATCCTTGGCTGACTTGAAGTCATTTATTCTTTTTCTATTTCCGAGTGACATCGACTTTCTGCATTTAATATTAATGGTAGTTTTTAAAAACTGATTTTTCTATAAATAGAAGTGAATCAATTAAACTGTAACCAAGTGCAGTGCAGTGGATAGCACAAACCCCACAAAAATGGTGTTTGTGGAATTCCTGATTGCTGGGACCACGCTTAAAGAAGCTTAGAGAAGCAATGCCCATCTCCAATGTGAGAAAATAGAGGGCTGAAGCAGGAAGGTGACCATTGAAGCTCTTACATGTCACGAGGGGTTGATCTGGACTCTGAAACAATCATGCTTGAGCTAGTTGTTCCCGTGTAACAAACCACTCATTTACCTCAATAAATAACTCCAAGATAAACAGAAATTCTCTGCGTGTGCAGGAGTGTATTTAATTAGGAAACATCACCAAGCAACTAATATTCCATGCCAATAAAGATTTTACAGACTTGAGAGTGATACACACACACACACACACCTACATGGAAATAACCTTGTGAAGTTGAGATCTGTAATATCTTACATATGCTTTGGCAAAATCATTGTATCCCACACATACTTGTATGCACACACCTGCTAACAAAGAGGCTTTCGGATTGGAGATCTATCCGGTGTTTAACATTAAAAGAACAGGAGAAGGGGATGTCTTAAAAAACTACATCCCGAACGAAGCCTTGGAACATACTTCTGCGTGATGAAATCATGGAAACGATATGAAGTGGACTGGGTGAGCCACAAATGGCGATGTGGTGAATGATTGCATTTGTGTGAAATTCCCAGGTAGGTCTGTCCAGAGGGAGGGGCTGCACACTGATCATTGCCACGGTGTTCATTTGGAGACATGAGCATGTTCAGAACTAGACAGCTTGCTGGGGGCCCAACAACACTCATGTACTAAAATGGTTAATTGTATGCTATGTGAATTTTGGTTAGATTTTTAAAAATGTGCCTGAGGGAAGCTGAAGAGATGGCTCAGCTGTCAAGGACATTTTCTGCCCTTCCTGAGGACACAGGGTTGACTCCTAGCACCTATATGATGGCTCACAGGTATCGGCATCAGTTCAGGGGAGCTGATGCTTTCTTCTGTGGGCACCAGATATGCATGTGGTGCACATACACACATACATATACAAATAAAATAAATAAATCTTTTTAAAAATGTGTCTGAGCACACATGCATGTGTGCACACACATTCATGAATATTCATATAAAATAATACTCGCAAATTATTTTTGCCATTTTATTGTTAGATTGTTTCTTAATTTCTTAGTTTCAGGGTCCTCTTACACTCTTTTTAAAAAGTAATCAGAATTATTGGGGGTGGAGAGTGGTTAAGAGCTCTGACTACTCTTCCAGAGGACAAAGATTCAGTTCCAAGTACCCACATAGCAGCTCATCACTGTCTGTAATTCCAGTTCCAGGGGATCTGACACTCCCACACAGATATACAGACAGGCAAAAACACCAGTGCACAGAAATAAAAAAAACAAATAAATGATTTTCTAAAAGGCAACAATAAAAAATTATCAAGTTATCAATACCTTTTGATTATGTTTTTTTGTCAACATTTACCACATTAAAAATTTAACTGGAACTCACTCTGGTCTACAGAGGAGTTCCAGGCCAACCAAGCTACAAGAGAAACCCTGACTGAAAACCAAAAAAAAAAAAAAAAAAGAAAGAAATATATAATACACAGATCGAAAGTTGTCATGGAGTTTAAGAAAGCCATCTGTGAAAAATGACTTGCTTAGAGAAGAAATTTGGTTGATGGGCATCTAAATTGGTGTCAATTAACGGTTTCTATAAATCCACTGGTTAAAGTAATTGTTTTCTAGTCTATAGTAAACTGAGTGTATTTTTCTATTGTCTCTATAGAAAAATGCTACTAAAATCATTATAGTTAAAAGGTGATTGAAATGGCTGGAGAGATGGCTTTAGTGGTTAAGAACCACTGGCTCCTCTTCTAGAGGACATGAGTTCAGTTCCAGCACCCATATGGCAGCTCACAACTCCATTTCTAAGAGATCCAACAAATACCCATGTAGGCAAAACACTAATCCACATAAATGAAAATACATTATTCTGGGATGCATGATGTGAAATTCATCCATGCCTGAACTATAAATGTAATTATAAATAAAGGTTGTATGAGTTAATAAGAATATAAAAAAAAAAAATTTAACTGGAACAAGTTAAATATTTATTGATCTATTAAAATAGCACAAATTAATTACATATTAAAATAATACATTTTGCTTAAAAATGATCATATTTTCAAAAGTAAATACATTCAGCAAAAGTAGCTAATTCAGCTCACAACTCAAATGATCTCACAGTACCTTTGTCTTCTAGAAACCACTTGTCTTCAGAATGCAAAGAAAATACTGGATTCATTCTTTTCATTTTACCAGTGTAGAAAAAAGATAAGTGTATTTGCGGTGAGAGACTTAGTAAAATAAATATAGTTTTTCCTGTTCCTAATTGTCAAGTGGAACTGGAGTCTGGTCTTGCACAGCTGTAGTTGTGACCATGTCTGTGATGACTCATAGGTTCCATGATTCTTGCTAAGCTCTGGTGGTGCTGACTAGCACAGCTTCTGTACAGGTAGCTATGATGCTGGTCCAAATGTCCTGGAAATAACGTTTTGTAATTTTCATGAAGATAGACTTGGCTTCATGGAGTCACTGAAAATGTATCTGAGGCCCCAGGGCTTAGTAGATCATGAAGGAAGGGCTCTGAGATTGGTCACAGTGAAGTACCGGGCTTGAGTTATATGTACTTAGGTCATGCCTGGCTTTTCAACGTTAGGCTTCTTTGTTGAAAGACTGAGCAATCTCTCAGTGGTGGAGGGGGAGGTGGATAAGAACAAGAGGTTTCCTTTTAAGGACTTTGCAGGGCCTGCTCTCTGATGGAGGCCTTCTGGTTCTGTGTATCCTTGTCTGGAGTCTCTGCAGATAGCTGTGATTTCTTCCTGTATTTCCTTCTTCAGCTACTTCACAGAAAATACTGTCTCCTTCCTAACACAGAGACTCACAAACTTGTATGAGCAGATACACACACACACACACACACACAACCTTTTAAACACTACTAATTTTTCCTTGTAAACTGCAATTTTTATGTCAGCTACATAAAAACTGTTTATCTTAAGTCGGCACTATTTTGCCTGCTCTAACACCTTCTAGGATGGTGTCTGACACAGTGACATACTGTAAACATCTGCCAGGTGTTATTGAATATGGGGCAGCTGAAATTATGATGTAGATATTCATTGTGCTTCCAAAAATGATGGTGAAGTCCCAGCATGCACTTTTAGGATGTGCACTCTCACTGTCGGTCTGTCAGTCTGTCAGTCTGTCAGTCTGTCTGTCTGTCTGTCTCTATCTCCCCTCTTTTCTCTCTTCCTTCTACCTTTATACCTTCCCTCTTTTTCCTCCGTTTCTCTCTCAAAACAGTAATTTATACACATAAACTAAGATCTAAGAGGCCCTGTGATGTGCTCGTGTATGTAAATAGTGTTAGACACGGTGCTTTCCAGAGGTTTTGCTTAGTAACTAGCACTAATAAGGTTGTGCTTTGGCTGTCCTATACATAGACCCTCAGCTCACCTTTCAGCACAGTTGTGAAAGATCAAAGCTGTGACTTTGGTTACTGTCCTCCAAGCAGCTATTCTTATGTAAATTATCATTAATCCCTCCAAATGGAAGGTTAAAAATCTCTCATTTCATAATTCTTAATATTATATGTTGACATAATTTTTCTTTATTTTAATATATATACTTTAAGATTTATTTATCCTATTTTATGTGTATAAGCATATTGTCTATATGCATGTGTGTTGACCACATGTGTGCCTAGTACCCAGGAAATTCAGAAGAAAGTGTTGGATATCCCAGATCTAGAGTTTTGGATGGTTGTTGAAGGAACTGATATCAGCTCAGGACCCCCAACACCAAGTTCTCAGCCCAAAGGAGATTCGTTTGCCCCAGAGGAGCAAAGTGCAGGGAGAAAGACAAGACAGAAGATAGAGGAGAAAGAAGAGAGAAAGAAAAAGGAAGGAGGGGAAGATATTTGTCACAGAGGGGGGACAAAGGACAGCCTCTGGATAGAGAGTGGCACATAGGAAAATGGCAGTTTATAAAAGTAAAGGGGAAACTCTATATTAGGATGAGGTATTTCATTTTAATTGGGTGTGTTAATTATGTAAGCCAAAGGAGACTTTCATTCCTGGACTTCAATAGTTCGATAGCTGGACCTTGGTGGTCGACCTCAAGAGGAGGAAGTGGCCAAATGAGGGAATAGACCTTGGGGCTAGCTTTAAGAATGCAATCTTATAGATTTTAGCAAGGCAGAGGGAATTTGAAACGAAGGGAAAGGCCTGCTATAGCCATGATTGCCATGCTCAGACTAACTAGAGTCCTTTCAGCTATGAACTACTGTGCTGGGACCTCAACCCATGTTGTCTGCAAGAGCACCAAGATCTATTATCTGCCAAGCCACCTCTCAGATACACACACACACACACACACACACACACACACACACACACACACACATTTTTAAATTAAGAGTGATCCCGTGCTTTTGAAATTGTTTGGTAGGTGATGCAGGCTAATCAGCACAAATAGTGGCTTTTGTTTTTACATAAGTTTAAAAGAGAGCTTGACATATTAGTATGTTCCAGTGGTACCTGCAGAAAACTGATGAATCTCTTTCTGCTTTAGATTTTTACAGCTCATAAAAGAATGAAAGCCCTTATGAAAGGACTCTTGTCTGAATAAAGTTTGTCCCCTTCAGAACTGGTGCTGAGGTTTGATTGCTGTGGTTGTGGAAGGAGATGGGCCTATGAGGAATGATGGGTAGTGGGATGTGTGTAGTGGTTTTGGTAGAAGGTGGGCCTATGACAGATAACAAGGTTATTAAGAGGGAGTGAAATCTTTCTCTTTAGACTGGATTGGTTCTTGTGACAGTGAGTGAGCTCTTGCCCTCATTGGACTAAGTGGGAATGAATTTTATAAAACAAATGTGCCTCTCTTGTTTTCTCTCATCCTTACCTACCCACATGCCATCCTGAGCCCTATCATGGTACGAGGAAACACAGGACCCTCAGGAGATATCACTACCCAGTATTGGATTTCCCAACCCCTAGACCCACGAGCCAAATTAGCCATCTATGTTTATGAATTATCCACTCTCAGGTACTTTGTTCTGGAACAGAAAAGAGACTAAGATTACACTTCTCCAATGTTACTCGTCATCAGAGATCCATGTCGCACTTCTCAAAACTGTCTTCCCAGCATCTCTTAGGAGACAGCTAACAGAATTTTAGGTATTTAAGAACTCCATAGCTATCAGGATGGTTGTAGCCCTTTCTAAGGAGCTATGAATGAGGAAAATGAAGGTCAAGAGGACCATCATTCTTTCAAAGGAAAATTATGGGTCACCTGCTGGCTCGTGACACCTCTTTTTTAGAGAACACTCACCTGTGTGTGTGTGTGTGTGTGTGTGTGTGACTCACTCACATGCCGTACAAGTACACACTTCACTAGCCCCCTTCTAAAGTTGCTTTAAAGAGAACACCTGGTTCTCTAACTGACCACCATGTCCTTGAAGGCAGTTTGTATTTTTTTTTTTCCACTCAGAGTCATCAATATCTTGACTCTCCGGTGACCTCAGGGATGTTCAGATTGACCACAGTGCAGGCCTCTTTTTTGCAGCACCCACATTCTGAGAAATCAGCAGGATGTGGAGCGTTTTGTTGATGCAGCTATTGATCCCCAGCTCTCTTTGCTGAACGACTTGATGAGTCCCAGAACCTGTCAATAACACCACCATTGCTAAAATTCTTCTTCCTGTGAGTCCAGATTCTATGTCTTCCCTAAGGGTCACAGTGTATCTAACACTGCACCTAAGTAGATTTTGTTGTCTGTTCTGGGCAAGTGTATCCATTAGAGAGAAGTTTTCCCTCCAAACCCCAGAGGCTGGCAGTGATATTATAAAAGGTAATGGTTGCTTATTCCTGCAAAAAAAATCTTGAACTGTGCATTATTTATAACCCTAAGGAAATGTTCTTTCTTCAAATGGCAGATTATTCATTCCCTCATACTCTGTTTTGGCATTCAAATGTTTTATTGTTTCTTAAACACAGAGCAGAAAAACCTTAGGATGACTCCAACAGCCAACTGGTATTTGCTGTGCTGTGACTGAAGAGATCCCTAATAGGTCAGATCAGAGTCTTGAGTGTAGCAATGCTTGAAACCCTCCCCTCAAAAAACACATCCCCTTGATAAACAAAGCAACAGACAAACAGACAAGCGGAAGGACTCCGTTAAAATGTGGTTCCTTCTGAGATCCATCTTCTACATCCGATTTCTTTGTCAGTTCATAGAATGTTAAAATCAACAGGAAGCCTAGTGAGTCTCAGGTTCAGCCTGTTGTTTCAGAGATTCTAAGGCTGAGGATACAGGAGTGTCTAGATCAAGGTCTCATAGCTAGTTAGTAGTGAGTTGGGCTCAGTACCCTGCGTCTCCAGCCTCCTTACCAGCAAGCTTTCTGTGTCTGATGGCATCCTGAGGAGACAACTTTCTTTCAAACGTGTCAACCTGTATTAAATTCCATGCCTAAAAACCTTCCATGTACCTCCATTTGATTAGAGCTTCTCGAGAGTCGCTGTAATTCTGGAGATGGCAGGCATTGGGGTAATTATATATAAAATTTCCTCTTGGGTTTAAGTCACTTGCAAGAGCCGGTGGTTATTTTAAAGTCAGTGTATAAAGTGGCATGCTGGGATAGCGGCTTGCTGAAACTGAAGGTAGAATGATTGCCGACTGTCTCTGTCAAAGCCATTAAACATGGTGGGGCAGCACTGGGCCTTGCTCCCACCACCCCACAGCCAGCCGTGTGATTGAGATGTCTTTGTAGCTCAGCTCAGCTCACAGGAAGGAAAGGCATTTAACACTATACTGATTTACATGGAGAATCCCTGTCTTCTGGCTTGCTATGACGAAGTCATGGGAAGAAGCCCCACAGGGCATCAGAGCTATGGGGAGAAAGGCCCTCCTCATGGGTCGTGACAGGAAGTGTATTTGGAGTCCCTGAAGCAGCACACTGCTCCTTGCATTATACAAGCAATCTTTCACAATTCTCTAGAGTCCTCCTTAGTCAAATCCACAAAGGCTCTAAGTATTCATTGCATATTTTATTTTTATTTTCCCATTCCATTTGCTTTCTTCTAAAACCCAGGACTGTCTCTCTGGGTTAGATTGCATCAGTGTTCTGGAAGCAGGTTTTGCAGGCAAGCTTATGAAATGTGTCTTTCTGCTCATGGGGGAATAGAATTTTCTACCATCACTAAGTTAGAGGTGTGATTCTTACGTCTTGTTGTGCCTCATTTACTCGGGGAGGCACCTGGTCCTGGGGGTCTGTCTTAGCAGAAAAGAGCCAGGGTTACCATCGACAGTATCTTTGTGCATCCTGTGTACCCTGTGATGCTCATGTTTGTTAGATATGCACTGATGGGAAAGAGAGAAGGTTGGGGGTGGTACTTCTTGAGTGATGAGAGAGCCCCTATGTCACAGTCTCTATTCATTCACTTCTAAAATGAGTTTATATCCACTATGTGCACAAAACACCAAAGCCTTGGACTCACACACATAACTGAACCACCAACCCTGCCTACTAGGTATGATGATTTCTCTTTACCATTCAGGAACCTCCAGAACTACAGAGTACTGAGAAACTGAAGTTTTGGTGTCCTGGTCAGAAAGCTTACACACAAAAGGGGGCACAAGATGTGGTGCACTTCCTTGTTCAAGGACTGCCTATCCCAACAGGCAGGAGGCTCTGGGTCTGAGCCCTGCAAAAGAGTCACAGTTCATAAGTCAGGGAAGCAGAAGGATTTCAGGGTAGAAAGATGACTTAAAGACTAAATAATGGGCCAGTGTAGAACGTACTAGGTGCTGTCTATATGCCTAAGATACACTGGACATTAAGGGAGGCCCGAGAAGCATAGACTTTTAAACAGACCATTGCAGAGGAGGCATGGCAAAGCAGTAGGTTATACACATGCAGAAATACTGTATCAAAATGTGATACTGATGTTGGACACTCATTACTATTAAGGTAGCTCCCCACAGCCATGCTACTACGTGGTCCTCTTTCTGACCTCATCAGTGACAGTCACTAGACTCCTTCAGCTGTACCACCTTCTTTCTCTTTTCCCTTCTTTATTTTTGCCATCTTTTCCTAGCACACAATACTGTGTTCCGTGATGATGCTCTCATGCTTGTGTGTCACAAACTTTGATCTTAGTCACCCTTCCATCACCCGCTTTACCCTTACCTGCCTCCCAACCCCTGCTGGTCCCCTTCTCTTCCCCAATAGATTTCCCCTTCTGCTTTCATATTTTGAAGTCTAGAGAAGACATGTCCCTTTTTGAGTCTTGTTTTGTTTCCTGACATGATATTCCCCAGGACATGCTGTCCATTACTTATAAATGATGTAATTATTTTGTTCTTTATACAGTTGCATTTTCTTTGTCATTCATCTGTTGACGGGCAGTGTGGTTCATGCTAGAACTTGGCTATTGTAAACAATGCAGCAGCAAGAAGATGGGGCACAGGCATCTGTGTGCTCTGCTGACTTAGATCTGACTTAGATTCTTACCCATATACACCCAGGAGTTACGGTATAGTGGGACCATGATGCAGTTCTAGTTTTAGCATTTGGAGGAAGCCACATATTGACGTTCATGGTGTCTGCACTTTACATCCCCACCATCACTGTCCTAAGGGTTCTCTTCTCACCCCACCTTCCCTAGCACTTGTTGACTTCTTCACAGCTATTGGGACTGCAGTGAAATGGAATCTCAGTGGATTTTGATCTGCACTTGACTGATGGCTAAGAGTATTGACCATTTTTTGTATAACATATATTAGCCAATTGTATTTGTTTATAAGTATATTAAAAATGATCATCTCCTTTATTATTTCATGTGTTCTCTAGGACATTGCTTGAGGCTGCCATTTCTAGCATTGTTTTAATTATGTTTAGGCCATCTTATTATAATTTATATGTCTGGGTCCCTTAAATGTTAATTCTAAATTGACTGATAATGGCAAATAAAGCTCTAGTAATCGAATGAAAAGTTTTGACTGTCTTCTACCTATTTTAGGCTGACCTACGAATGGATCCCAGATTTTTTTATTTTAACTTTTCTGCTTTTTTTATTTTTTATTTTTGCTTTGTTCTGTTTTGTCTCTTGTTTTTTTGTTTTAATGTCAGGGAAACTTAATAATACCCTGTTTAAATTTTTAACTCCATGGCTATCAGAATCAGTCCTCTGATTGCTTCTTTTGTATTACCTGCATATCTCCTATCCTGTAGCAACAAATAGCCCTCTTGGTCCATTCAAACATCAGTGTCCCTGTGCTTTCTCCTTGTGTACTTTTAAGTGGTTTCATTGGGAACCCTGTGAATTTCATAAAATAGTGTTATTCTTATTTTTGTATTGAACCAGCAGAGAAAAGGGAAACCTAGCCTGATCAAATATTCATCTTAATAACTATATTTTTGGTATTTAACATGACTGGAATTTCATGTGACTCTTTGGAGACTGTTGACCTCCCTCCATTTAAGGGCAATAACACTACTACCCAAGCAAGGGCTTTAAGCACTGCCATTGCCTTTCCATGTTGATAATTAAGATGGCATTTATTTGTGCTAATAATTCAGTATTATATCTCACTAATAGATGCACTGAGCAAGCACTGAAGTGACAAGATAAGTTGCCCTGCTTTGTTCCATTTTGTTCCATATGTCTGTGTTCTAAGTATCCCATGGTTTTAATTGGTTCCCCGCAGAATAACATTTAGAAGCATCTGGTTTGGAAAACGCTGACTGCTTTTGTTATCGTGCATTTTAGTATTTGTGGTGGCCCTGGTTCACTTAGCCTTTAGATGTGATTATGGGGCTATTTGATGCACTTCATGTTGTATTTCTTCTTAACTTGCCTACTAGGTGCTAAATGCCATCAATGTGCCCTGGACAGGTGGCCATTGATGTTTGAGCAGAGAACAGATTTTAAGGATTTTGTCATGGGTCTGTGCAAAAAGATCTCCCTCTCTCTTTCTTGTCTCTTGTGTGGATTTCTGAGGCACCACAAGGCTGTGTTCAATTATGCTGGAGAAAAGCAGGTTCACTGATGGGAACCTAAAGAGCCAGAATGCAGAATAGAGCTTTCTGGCGCCTTGTCTGGGAGATTTACCAGTGATTCCTCAAAAAGGAATTACAGATGTGAAATTAGACTCAGGAACTGGAGACAGGACCATCTGTATTCTGGATATTAAAGGTACTTTGGTTCGTGAATGTTTTCCTCTGGAGGAGTATCGCAGAGTACAGCTGAATTATTCATGTCTCTGAGATTGTGTGCAGAGGTTCTTTAAAAATCTTCTCTTTTAGAAATTCAAAACATACAAAAATGGAACAAATTGGCAGCATGAATTCGTGGTGGACCTCTGCTTTGGTATTCTAAATCTCAGGACTGCTATAGCAATGTCAAGATCTGGGTGGTTTAACAACAGAAATGTATAGTCTTGCAGTTCTGAAGGCTGGAAGTAGAAGATTCCTGGGCCATGTATCCTCTGAAGGTGCCGAGAAAGAATGACTCCAGGCCCCTTACCTAACAGATGGTGGGCCCAGCATTCCCTGGCTTGAGATGGTGTCTTCCTGTGTCTTCCTTCTGTTAGTGCCACTGTTCAAATTTCCCCTTTTATTAGCACATGCCATATTGAACTAGGCTCTACCAAATGACCTCATTAGATTCTGTGTGAATGGCGCCCCCTGGAGTTTTGTGAGAGTGGGTACCCTCTGCTCTCACTAACTAGGTCTTGTCACTTTTGTATTTTCAGTTAGTGTTAGCTGGAATTTGTTGATCACGAAGGGTACCACCCTCTTCTCCCAACCACTACATATATAAACTACCCACAAAGGATTGCTGTTCTCTTTTGTTTGTTTAAAGTTCCCCTCCTTTCTACTTTGAAGAGTGAATTAGATTATTAATAAATTAGAAAGCCATTCCTCGTTATGAACAAATATTTAGGAGTTTGGCTCTTTAGTTTTTGTTGGCTTCTTTGGTTGTTTGGTTTAGTGTTTGGAGCCATGTGATTACCAGGCAAACACCCTACTATTGAGATATAATCTCCGCCCTCCGCTTTTCTTTTGATGAAAACTTATACTCATTGTAATCTATAGCATCTTAGTTGTCACTGGCTTCTAAAAAACAAACAGCCATGAGAAACAAGTTGGGAGAGCATCTTGGGCTTTGAACTGCACCACAGGATAAACAGTGCTGTCTCAAATCAGATCAGGGGCCACCATAATGTCACCACCCCTCCTCCGGCTCCTGCAACGGTGCTCTCCAACTCCTGACTAAGACGGTAACAGACAAGCTTTCCTGGCTTGCTGTCCCTGCCCTGCCCAGGCAAGGACTTTGACTCTGCACTAGCTGCCAAGGAAAGTGTTCCCTTGATAATGATTCCCTGTGCTGGAGTCTCCAGAACAGACACCACAGCATTAAGAGACTAAACTAAATGATTAGGTGATGTTGAGTCTTTAACATAGAGTTTTACGATTTTCATTATTGGACACAGCTACTAGACCAAATGGATGAAGATTTATTGTACAGGATGAGTAAGACATCTTAAAAACCGATTACCCAGGACAGCCAGGGCTACACAGAGAAACCCTGCCTTGAAAAACAAACAAAAAACAAACAAACAAACAAAAAAAAAAACGATTACCATCTATTTTACAAGGCTTACTGTGGAGAAAGATTTGGGTAGTCCGATGTATTTTATTATGTATTGAAGTTTTCAGGACACTTAAAAATCTTTCTCATTTTAAATATCTAAATATATCTTTTAATTGAAAGTCTAACACAGTAAAAATAAAGCTTTCTGTATTACATATTTTTCCTTTTTCTCTTTTCTTTTATGTGATTGGTTTTGTCTTTTAACAGCAAGACAGAAAAACATGTTGCGGTAGTTGAGTTTTAAAGGTGTTCTCTCTAATCTGTTCAATTAATTATCCCATTAAAATTACAAAAGTAAATTCAAATGGTTAGCATTAAAACACCAGTTGTGGGAGACTGGAGAGACGAGTTGGCAGTTAAAAGCACCCACTGTTCTTGCAGAGGACCTGAATTCTGTTCCAGCACCCACTGTAGGCAGCTTACAACCACATGTAATTCCAGCACCAGGGAGATACCTCTGGCCCCGAGGATAGCAGCATGAGCGCATGCTCACATTCTGGCTCAGGTCTACTTTTTCCCATGGGATATCCATGTACTGATGTGCACCAGGCTAGACTGGAAGGAATGAAGCTTAGCCTGGTGGGTGGGTTACACAGGATCTCTGTGAATCTGTGGGAGAAACAGCCTTTTCTGGAGACAGTTTTCAGCAAAACAGCTTTCTTTATAGTGGGTAAACAAGGGCTATATTAACCACGGAAATGGGTAGGGGTTTTTGGCTGGGGCTGAAGTACTGGGAATGTTTTATTTGCAAGAAGAGGAATTCCAGGTGCTAGCTGGACATCTCCTTATAAGGCTTGAGAAAGTTTAACTTGAAACTTGGCTACCAGGCTTTCGTGGCCATCTCAAGGGTGGCTGAGGTGGTGATTGTAAGGTTATGTGCATCAGGACATGCAGGCCCAGAGCAAGGAGGAAGCAATCCTACTCCTGCAGGTCTCAGGACAAGATTTTTGGGTTTGGACATGTCTCGACATCATTATTACTCCCCCAGTCCTTTCCAGTCCCACACTCACATGCATGCCCCCCTCCTCTGACATAATTAGAAAGTAAAAATTAACCTTAAAAAAACATTCTTGAGATGAATATTAATTAATGTTCTAGGATAAATTATATTTGTGTATTGATTCTATAATTATGCACTACCCAGTAAAAATATATGAAGCCACCAAAAAACAAAATAGATATTTTTAAAGGATCAGAACCCTGTTTACTTTTTTGCTGTTTATTTTAGAGATGCAGAAATGAATGATCAAGTGTGAAAATAACGACAAGTAAATTAATGAAGTGTAGTATTTGAGCACTGACTTACTTAAAATATGGTGATACACATCCTCTGTGCAAATGTACTTGGAAGATGGGATTTTGTATTTGGAATCACTAGATACCTAGATAAAGTTTTGTTTCTTAATTGAAAAAAAAAAAAAAAAAAAAAAAACCGTGCCAATTGTGGAGCTCTGTTTGCAGACTCCAGACAGTTCTCTCAATGGACAACAACAGACAAAGGGAAAATATCTGGATAACTGTAAAGTAGTTATTTGCTTCTTGGAACTATGAAGTCCTGTTATCTCATGGTGGGAAGGATATGATACATATAAGATTTAAGACTCAGTGTCAAAGCATTATTTCCACCAGAATGTGACCCAGATAATACAAACATACTTACACTTTTCAAATATCGATGAGGGCCCTGCAGGTGTAATTCACATGTAGATGCTTTCCTAGCATGAAGGAATCCCTAGGTTTGATAGCCAGCACTGTATAAATTGGGAATGGTGATGCCTGCCTGTAATATCAGCAGTCAGAAGGTGGAAGCAGGAAGCTGAGATGTTCAAGGCCATCCTCAGGTACAAATTAAGCTGATCCCAGCCGGAGAGTCATAAGATCCTACCTCAAAAACAAACTAACCAAGCCATCCTCCATCACCAAAATAAATGAATAAATAAAACATCAGTGGGATAATACAGAATTTACATATTTCTTTATCTGTCTTCATTTACAGCTATAGCCTCCCACAATGTTCAATGTCACAAAACATGAATTATAATAAACCTTTACTGCATATCTACCAGCAGTGTTAGGTACTGTTTAGTTTTAAATGGTTTCTTTTGGCTTGCAAAATCATATATTTGATATTATACATTATATATATAAAATAATATATAATATTATACACAAACACACACACACACACACACATACAGAGAGAGTAGAGAAAGAGAGAGAATGAACACTGAGGTCACCTGAAAGGTGAGAGTCCTTCTGTCATTGAAAAAACACACAGTGTAATAAATAATGGCATCATTAAAAACTGTCATCTTTGCAAAGTACAGTAATTGCTCTGCATATCCCTCGCACATTTCCCTGTGAACCTGCTAGAGCACACCATGCTCAGAACGTCTTCTCCTCCCGCCTGCTTCTAGCCCCGTGTCTGTTCATTACTGTCATGTCTGAGTGGATTTCTGATGCGCCAGGTGTGTGGTGTCACAGGCCTGATGTCTGTTCCAGATACAGACAAGCACTCGTGAGTATTAAAGCAATAGATCTTCTTATGACAACGAAAGCCAAGCACAGAAAGCAAAGCTTCTGGGAGAAGCCTTCTGAGCATGTCTCCACTTGTTCATGGGGGGACAAGACCTGACTAATTAGCTCTAGCCTTTCCAAGCCAAAGAACAGAAATAATTAAAGGAACTGCAGCAACCTGTGCCATGTAGCGCAGGTCACAGGAGGTGTGGCATGCTTGGAGACACCGATCTGAGAGCCAGCTTACACAAGATACTTCTTGAAACTCAATGTAAAATGCCAGAAGGTATTTATTTATTTATTTATTTATTTATTTATTTATTTATTTATTGCAAAAGAACCCATTGAAGAGAAATGAAAATATTTATGAATCATGTGTTTTTCCTTCTTTTCCTTTGGCATTGTTGACATTGAAATTCAGACTCTTGAGCACACTAGACGGGACCTCTGGTTCCAGCCATAGCTAGATTTTCCTTTCTTTCAAACTTTATACTTTTTAGTCATGGTGTCATAATATTTTTTCTCAAGTTCTTAAACATAGACTAGGAGTGAGGAACAGAGGGATGCTGTATGTCTATCTTCTAGCTTCAAAACTTACCAATATCTTGTGGAAATGTCTACATTAGAAGAATTTACTCTTTAAAAAGCACTTGTATTTTTTTATTCTTACCAGAAAGAACTAATTTGAGTTTTACAACATATTTCCTACATTTTGCTAACTAAAAGAGTTATTGTTTAACTAACTGTAAAGTCTCATCAAACGCACCATATGAAGCTCTCTAACTCCTTAGATGTCATCACCATGTGAAAAATCTTGACCTGGGGGTATAAATCCCAGAATCTCTCTCTGACAATAGGGATTCATTAGTACTTGAATCATTTAAACTAGGGTGTGGGGGAGCAGTGCAGTTCTAAGTGGATGTGTATTATTGACATGAGCACAATCGTGTCAAAGACCCCAATGACTCAGATCCCTGGAATAGCAAAGCTAGTCTAAGCAGCTAAAACTAGTGTATCTGGAAACTATCAACCAGAGCTTCCTCCTTCTGGAGGACTACAACCAAAGCTGCTGCCGTCCAGAGACCTCTTTCAGAGAATAGTTAGTACATTCACTCTTTCAGCTATGCACAATAAACCTGCCTAGCTCAGTGGTACATAATAAATGCACTGAATTCACAGGCCATCAGCACATCTCCATCAGAGAACACGACCCACTCCCTCCTAGATTTTCTATGTGTATGTCTGTGGCTCTATTCATTCTTCATGCCCTTATGTCATGGCATGTCCTCAGTTATGTCAAATCCAAAGCCACACAGATAGAGGCAACTGTACATCCTTTAGTCATTCTTTCAATACATATATTTATAAGTTTTATTCATGTAGTACAAAATAACATTATAAAGTGCATTTTAAATTCTTCTAAAGCCAGAATATTTAACAGGCCATACTAACTCTAAGTTTGTGTGATTTCTCCTTTTATACCTTGGTACACTGACAACCTTGCATGGGGAAAGCATTGAAGGGGTTCAACTTGATGAATCCTAAAGCCTCTTCTAACTCTGAACTTTAGTAGATCTAAGTGTTGAAATTAGTAATTGTTTCTGAAGTTGTACTTAGTCTGAAGCAATTCAGTGGTGATCCCTTTGCGAAACTAATTTCTGATACATTCTGCAATTGACAGGGGCCACATGGTTTTAAGGAGCTTATTACGGCTTCTTTTTTGAGGCAGTAGCTCCCAGGACTTCTTCTTGTGAGTAGTCTTGATTTCTTGCAAGCAAGATGGAGCCGAGGAGACATTTTTACCATTGGTCTTGGTCTTACTTGACTCCTATGACTACTAATGAGGTTGGTCACCTACTCCAGTATGTGCTTCTTTTCTTAGTTAACCAGCCATTTCCTTTACCTATCACTTCCTTGCATCACTTGAGGTTTTAAAATCTCGGCATGTACATGCTCTTTGGATGGTCAAAATATTGTCCCAGCAATGGGAAGGCTGTGCAGGTTCTGTGCAAACAATCCCTTCCACTCTGCTGTTTACTGTCATCTTTCTTCTTTGAGTACTGTGATCTATCAACATTTCTCTGTGCCTAGAAACATTTAATAATGATATGTTCACCATCTTAGACTGAATACCAAGTTGTTTTACCATTGTGATCTCAAGCATAACAGAAGACTCAGTGTATTTCATTCAAGAGCTGGAAGACCTATGCTCTTCTCCAGTCAAGTCTGGCGCAGGTTGTTGCAACAGTGTCTAGGAGCAGAGCAAATGAACTGCGAAAAATGGGGCACAGAGCATGGCTGGCTGTTAGAGCTTTAAGTGATGCTCTATTAAATAATGCATGTGTACTGTGCACCTAATGCAATTTACGGAACAGGTTCTTCCATAGATGCCTGGGGCCCGAGAACAAAGGAGAGTCTAACAGATGTTACCAAAGTGCAGTGTGTTGATGTTTTAATAGTTTATTCATCAATGAAAGCAGGACAAATTACATAAAAGTGTAAAGACAATTTTTGGGGGGATTCATAAAAAAGGATCAAGAACTTGTCTTGCTTACACAGTTATAAAAAAAACAATCAAATAACATCATAGTGTTATTTCACCTAAAATAATAATACTTGATATATGTTTGAAGATCTAGCAATTTAGATTTCTGTGTGTGGGAATGAAAATCTGTGCAACCTTCCCGGCAAGTGTTAAAACCCTACATTCTTTGACCTAGAAACTCAAAGCCTGGGAGTTTACCCTAAAGAAATAATTAGGAATTGACACAAAAACATTCTCTCCCAAATATCCACTGTAGAAGGTTTAATTGCTTTCAAAATTTTAAATAAAATAAGTCTGTAACAGTGAAGGATTGAGGGGATAAATTACAATGATCCATATTAAAGAAACTAACAAACATTTATAGTCAGGCAGCAGCTGGGGTGTACAAACAAGCAAATACAAACCATGGCTGGCCACTGCAACATCTACATCATAGATATTTAAGACAGCAGAGCCTTGTTATATTTAACAAGAGAAGATGCAAACATTGTATATAGCAGGAAAGAGTATCTACAGAAGTATAGAAAAGAATATTACAAGGACTATACTAAATGTTCATAGCAATGAATTTAATTTGAAATTAAAATTGAGTAGTTTTGTCCTTTGTGACTTTCTGTTTTGCAAATTTTAAAATAAGTAATTGCTATATAAACCTCAGGAGGCATGGATGCATGTCAGGTATAGGGACATTCATTTGCATTCAGTCTTCGAAGCTCTTATATTGCCTTTGATGTGGATGAGTTGGCAGAAGTTCTTCCAAATGCCATTTCTTGAAGAGTGTGCATGTCTTTCCCATGAGGACTAAGCACAGAAAAGAGATAGAAGACAGGTCAGAGCTGAGAAGTAAGATGAAGGTCTCAGGTTGATTCTTATCAGCATAAAAAAGATGACAGCCCCAGAGTCTTGAAAGGGAAAGTTGAGGAGATTTTTAAGACCTATAAATTCACAGAAGACAGACTCCAGGATGCATTCTGTATTTACATGAGAAGAGACCAGTTGATCATAGACAGAGGCATTTCCAAAGCAGACAGCTAAAACTTTAAGACCACTTAAAAAGCAAACATTAAACCTGGGAATAGAGAAAAAAAGACCAGTTCCACAATTCTTGAACCAAATTTGAAGCAAGCTTCAGTCAAATACTGGCCAAGACCATTCTGGGATTCCCAGAAAATGGTTAGGAGTCACATTTTGAAGATGCTTTTAAAGGCAAATCCATAATGCTATCATATTTCCTATCAAGTCCAATCATGGGGGAAGCACACATCCTGATATATTTCCTGCCCATGGACCTCCTAACCACATGTGACTAAGCACATCTGGTGCAGCTGGTGGGTCAAACAAACTTGTTTTGGGGAGTGAAAACATGTGTCTTTCTACCTCTCATAAACAACAACCCCTAGCCTTTCAAGATGTGTCTGCCCTTGGGCAGGGGGCTTATAGGTTTTGTTTCATTGATCCCTTAGGCACAGTAATTAAAACTTAAAACATAACTTTGGCTCTCACAGGATGTCAGATGATTCCTCCCAAGGCTATTTAGTGAAGGTAAGGACTTGAGGGTGCAACCCTGTTGCTTCAAAGTTCATGTTAGAGAGGAAAAATATTGGTACTGCTTTCAAAACAACCCTGAACAATATATGTGCACAACACACACACACACACACACACACACACACACACAGAGAGAGAGAGAGAGAGAGAGAGAGAGAGAGAGAGAGAGAGAGAGAGAGAGGAACTAAGCAGAAGAATGTATACAATACTTGCGGTCACTTGATCCGAGAAGACTGTCAAGACTGGCAGTAAACACATTGAAAAGGGTAGACCGAGAAGAGTGCTCAGTGTACAATATCCAGTTGTTAGACCAGAGACCCCCTCGAGTGAATTGGCACCCCACAGATCATCTAACATCCTCAGGCAGTATCTTAGTTAAAGTTTCCATTGCTGTGAAGAGACATCATGACCAAGGCAACTTTTATAAAGGACAATATTTAATTGGGGCTGGCTTACAGGTTCAGAGGTTCAGTCCACTCTCATCAAGGCAGCAATTATAGCGGAGTCCCAGCAGGAATGGCACTAAAGACAGGGCTGAGAGTTGTACATCTTGTTCCAAAGGGAACAAGGAGAAGACTGAATCTCTCAGGCAGCTAGGAGGAAGGTCTCAAAGCCCACTCCCACAGTGACACACTTCCTCCAACAGAGCTACGCCTCCCAACAATGCCACTCCCTGGGCCAAGCACATTCAAACCACCACAGGCAGTATTTGGAATTGGCTTCCTACACCTCCTTACAGTGGCTTCATATATCAAAACAAGAAGGAGGTTCAAGTCAACCTGACCTTGGCTATTCACAGCTAGTGTGTTTAAACTGGTCCTCACTTTGCAGTTTCCTCAAATAGAAGATGTTAAAGGAAGGTGTCAACATTGTATTGCCAAGAAGAAGCTGTTTGGGGGAGGGGTGTTGATAATTAAAGAAGGCCCTAACATGTCCTAAGTCCACTTCAGTTGCTGAAGGACTTGGAGGGGGGGGGTGCCAAGGAGAAGGGAGAGATGAAGAAAGCTAATGAGTTAACAAGTTCCAGCCCAACTAACAGAAACACAGCTTTGCACTCCTGAATGTTTGTCAGACCGCAACTTAAATTCCAGCATGACTGGCCAATAGGCTTGATTTTCTGGACTGTAAAAGCAGTCTTTCCCTATAAACAGTTGTATTCCTAAATCCTTGGCGCTTCGAATCATCCCACCCCTCTTATGTCAATCAATGTCAACAACTGATATCTTCTTACCATGTACTTTCATTGTGAAAACAACCCTCTGCAGTCCAGGGGCACATCAAGCTATTAATCTAGCCGTGCTGCTGGAAGTTGTGGAAACAGAATGGTCTTTCCCTAGCTTGTCCTGTAAGAATTCAATTCATCATTTTAGTTCAGTTCCCTCAGTCTTGAGAGTTTGGGATCAGTAGCAATGAGGGTAGATGTGACAGGCAATATAAATTTATCTGAATTGACTATTTCAGTTTTTCTAGGCAATTATATTACTTCATGAACCTTTTCAGTCTTAACCACAGAAAGCCCTTTGCCCTTTTCTAATTAAGTCACCAATTAAATGATGGCATTTATGAGAAAATTGAATATAATATACTCGCGTCCTACATTTGTAGATTCTGGTAAATGCGTTTGCTTTTACCCACAACCTGAGGTGTACCTCCAAGAAGAAACTAATTATGATCTCTTAGTCACTTATTACTTTTTAATTTTGTTTTTAAGTTTTAATTTTACAATGATGTTTTGTTTTGAGTTAATGAATTACTTTTGTCATTGCTGTGACAAAACCATGGACAGAAGCAACTTGAAGCAGGGAAGGCTTCTATGAGTGACAAGTGAGGATACTGTCCATCATGGTAGAGAAGGCGTAGCAGTAGGAGCACTAGCTATCTGGTCACATGGTGTTCACAGTTAGGAGGGATGCTGGTTGGTGTTCCAGTCTCTTCTTTTTATTCAGTCTAGGACTCGAGCCCATGGGTTAGTATTGTCTACACTCACTGTCAGTCTTTGCTTTTTAGCTACACTTTTCTGGGAATACTCCCTTAAACACACCCAGAAGTGTTTCCATGGCAATTCTAAATCGAGTCAGGTTAACAATGATTAACTGTCACAGACATAATCTCACCATGTAACTTAGCATAGCTCCAAAGTTGTGGTCTTCCTGTCTCAGCCTCCTTAGTTCCTAGTATTAGAAGTCTGTACCACTATGCCAGACATTAGCAATTTTGTTGTTTGATCCTGGACCATGCAGCAAGTGAGACAGAGATCCTATTTACCAATATAATGTTTAACAAATTATTTTAGATTTATTTTAATTTTATGTGTATGAGTGTTTTGCCTGATGTATTATATACATGCTTGGTGCTCTTTTAGGTCTGAAGAGGGTATTATGTCCCTTGGAATTACAGAATTCATGTGGGTGCTGAGAACTGAACCCAGGTCCTTTGTGAGAACAAGTGGTCTTAACTGCTGAGCCAACTCTCCAAACCCCATAGAGATTATTTAGTTACCTATGCTGCTTCCAGGAAATCTGTTTTATACACACACACACACACACACCTGTCACCATTAGCTATTTAAAGTGAATAAAAAGCAGAGCACTGTGACACACACTTGCAACCACTCCACTTTGGAGGCTCGAGCAGAAGGATCCTGAGTTCAAGGCCACCTAGGATACATCATGAGATACAGTCTGGGGTAAATGACAAAGCAAATGATGAAGGCACATCATTTTGTAGCAGAAAATTAAGTCTATAAAGAGCATAAATAAATATAGATGGATAAACTTTAAAATGTATACAGTGAGTGTTAGCATTATTTACCTTTTCCTTATTCATTTTTATCACATCTGACTTATAAGGTATATGTTTCTTACTGGAAAAAAAAAACATTGTCTTTATGTTTTGTTTGTGTATGCATGCCACTGAACCGATGGGGGTCAGAGACTCTTGGGAACCTTGTCTCTTACCTTCTACTTTGTTCAAACAGGGTCTTCTTTGTTTTTGTTACATACTTGCCACATACTCCAGGCTCACTGGTCTATTGTCTTGTCCCTATTTTTCATCTCTTTGTGGGTTTGGTGGGTGTGCTGGGCTTATAGGTGTGTGTGTGTGTGTGTGTGTGTGTGTGTGTATGCACATGCAAGAGTGTGTGTTACAGCTTTTTACCTGGAATCTAAGAGCTCAGGCTCAGAACATCAGACTTAGCTGGTCCTTTCATCTGCTGAGCCTTCACTTTGTCCCATCAAAACTAATTTAAATGAATTATTATTGAAATAAGTAGTGATAGAGATTTTTTAAAGGGGGACAGAGAAAGGGCTATGATGGTCTTTTGATAAGAAGGTTTCTTATAGGACTTTGGATTGATAAAGTTACAGGTAGGAGCAGCTTTCTTTCTGAGAGGGAGAAATTTAGAAATTTGTCCTATTGGAAGACTTTGGCAGCCCTCTTCTTCTCAGTTCCTTTGCTCTCCATGGAGGGGCAGGGAGTGGTTAAAACTGTGTCATCCACCACTTCCTCTAATAGCAGTGAGCTATGAATGTGCAGGCACTTTGTTGGCTTTTAAAAAGACGTAGGAAGTTAACTTCAATAAGAAGTCTCACTTTATCGATATATAAAATTGTACTTTGAAATCGAAAGCATGCTCAAATCATGCTCTGGAGTATTAGTGTTTTCTTTATGCCTTAATCATGGGAATCTATCCAAATCTATTTGGAAGTGCATTAGACGGTAAAGCCAGCAGTACATGTTTTATCTGATTTTCACTCTTCTGTCAGTGTTAGACTCGGGCATTAACAGTAGGTCTTTGTCTCTGGGGTTTCCTGATGCTTACTATGCGTGTGGTACTATTAAGCATTGACTTGCCAGAGCTGGTCATCGCTGACTTTATAAAATCACATTTGGGAAATGCAAGTATTTATGAGTTGCTGAATATATCGGGCCCTTCCTAACCTCAGGACCTTTGGATATATTCTTCTCATGGCCTGTGATGTCTTTACGCTCCACTCTCTGGGTTCAGATCTTTACTGTTTTATCTGATTTCACTCAGAAAACATTAGATTTTTTTCAGAGACTCACCTAAGTATCCTCGTAATCCTTCAGCAGTGCTCGTAGCTCTCATTATCTCCTTATTTGGCTCATCAGATCCAATACACTCAGTTCAATGCACCATTGCTTCCGGGACCCTTCTCTACTTGACTGGAGGGCAGTGGAGGAAGAAAGTGTTGAAGCTTAGACACAGCGGTATGAGCTGGGTTGGCGGATGTGCCTTGTGTTAGTTACACATCCCAGGCCAGCAAGCCAAGAGGGACGAAAGCTAGATTCCAGCTCACCTCCCTATTCAGTACAGGACTTTCAGACCATGAAAGTGCTTGATTAAACCAAACTATTAATAATAGAAACTCCCAATCAAACATGCCCAGGGGCTCATCTTTCTCCCAGGTGACTCTAGATCCTGTCACCTGATTGCTATATAAGCCATCATTTGGATCAATGCCATTGGAAGAGACCATGGGCATGAAATAATGTGATATGTGGGGAAGAAGAGGAGCTGGAAGAGACACGAGAGAGCATGCCCTGGGGAGCCCCCGGGGTTTCACATTGAGTCTGCCATGGCTCTGACCTCCAAGAGAATCTGTTCTTTGTCTCTTTAAATGAAGAAGAAATAGACTGTAGTTATCATAGAAGGTTCCCAGATTGTGAGAACTGGTCTAGTCCACTTTGGAGTCACACTCTCATTTACTTAGCTCTTTCTTTTCTAACATACTGATTGGGGTTATATCTGGAGATGCATCAACACACAGATATTACCGTGTCTTCTTTTGTGTAAGTTGAAAGTTGCACATAGAGCAATGTTGGGGATGACAAAGCCTAGGCAAGAGAGCAGGTCAGTCAGTCGTCAAGGACCCCAGTGTTGGCAGCATCTTGCACTTAATGTGCATATTTAGCCATCTCTTTTCTCCCTTAGTTCCCTGTGCACTTGAGTAAACACAGTCATTAAGGCATTGTGAAGTGGTTAGTAGGGTGGGGGAATCAGCTCTCATGGTGTCAGACTTCAGATTCTGGAATCATGCTTGGCCCCATCCCAGGCTCCTCTGACCTGTAAAAAGCTTTGTTGATCTTTCCACTGCCTGTCTCACAAGATATGGGAGAAGTGAGGTAATGTCTCCTTAGACCTTTGAGCTTCTCGGAAGAGCAGCATTTACAGGCACGTGATTTCTTAATACATTTTCTGTGTTGTAATGGGCTGGAATTCTATTTGCCTAAATTTATTTAGGTGCTTCTGGAATATTTTGTTGTCTCGACTTTGATATCTAGACCTGAACTAACCCCTCAGAGGATGTTCAGTTCAGTGAGCCAGCTGTCCATTTATGAGGTTAGAAAAGGATGCTGGGAAAGAAAGGTGTGAGAGAGCAAGGCTGGGTGGTGATGGGGAGGGAGCTTGTAATCATCTTTGGAGTCCGTATCATATTTTAAGCATGTTGTTTTATTAAAAATCAATATAAAAGAACTCGAAACTATGAGTCTATTTAATGAAGCAACATCACTTACTGGGGATAGCTGATGTAAAATATCTCTGCTGCTTTTTCTCTGTGACAGATTCTACCCAACCTCCTTCATGATTTTCTTCATCTTTTATTGATTCATAAAAGCGCATATGTACAGATGTCATGAAAGTAGAAGAGAAACTGTCTGGGGAAACAAAGGGGACTAATGGGACATCGTGGGACATGAGGGGGGAGAGCAGATGTGGGATAAATATTCTCAAAGCGTACTCACACTTAGGTGAACGTGACCTTATGTAACACAGTAAAATAATGCAAAAACATTTACTTCATCTTGGTGTTTGGGTCAAATTCTCATTGTTTCATAACTTGTTTCTGATTCTAATATCACCAGTTCTACACAAATATTAACCAATTGTCACGTTCATTTGCAAGATGCCTCCTAGGTTATTAGGTACAGATTCACTTTTATCTACATATGAAGGAATCCTAAGTGCTTGCCGTTGAATAGTCATGCTAGTCCTGCCGTTTGAAGCAGTTTTACAACATGTGTCTGTCTAGTCAGCTTTAGACAGGGAGATGAAAGTCAGTGATGAAAATCAAGAGGAGCAAGCACGTGTGCTGGTGCTACCATACTTCAAAGATACTATTTGATGGCGAACGTCGTGGAGCATGTTGCAATCCCAGCACCTGGGAAGTGGGCGCAAGAAGACAGGAAGTTCTCATGCATCAGCAGCAGAGGGAGGTTGAGGCCAATCTGGACCCTACGAGGCCCTTTCTCAAAGAAACTAAAGGAAATACATTGATGTATTTTATAATTTTCTGTGTCAGGCAATTTGCTGTGGGTTATCTAGAAGTACTTGGTTCTTTGAATGTTTTAAAGGAATGTCAGCCTTCTATAAAAGAATTTAAATAACTATTGACTAAACCTGAGAAACAAAAAGACAACAAAAAAGTATGTGTTCCCTTCTAGAGAGGTCACTGCACAGACAGAGAAAAGCAATGGATACAATCTGGAGTCTTGGACCAAAGGTGCAACTCACAAGCCTCTTTCTGAATGAGAAAAATAATGGTTCTAAACTAAATAATAGAACAATATAGGGAGAATATCTTCCACATCCAAGATGAAATGTGAAAAAAAAAAAATAAAGCCTTTCCAGGGAGTGGGTTTGTTTGACTACATAATGTGGGAAGGATACAAGAAAATATCCCATTGCTTCTTAAACTAAGGAACATGTCCTCTACGGGGAGATGATCCTTGATATCTGTGTAATTGATCTTCACAGCAAAATGATCTCTTACTATGAAAATACATCCTCAGAGATGTTGTTCAAAGGAACTTAACTTGTAGGTATTGTAGAAAAACACATGTCTTATATTTGGGGGGGGGTGTTCCATGTGTTTATAATGTATGTGTATGTTTATGTACCTATATGTGCAAATGCATCTCCCTAAATGGGTAGAGGACCTATTGGTAGCCTTAATAAAGGTAGGCTAGTTTCCTCTTGAAAATTTAATGGTTTGAATGAGCATGTTAAACATGGTAATTAGTTTTTATGTAATTTTGTTACACATTTATTATTTTCTGCCATTGTGTGTGAGAATAAACAAGCATACTTTTTTAAAAAGTGAAAAATTTCCACTTTATATTGTTTGAACTCAAGTAAAGTTGTGATTTTTTTTTTTATTGGTTGCAGGATCGAAGTAAGCAATTGGAGCAGGTCCATGCAGTTATTGGACCTAAGTCATGTGACCTGGATTCTCTCATTTCTACGTTCACTTACGCGTACTTTCTGGACAAGGTGAGGGGAACAAGGATTATAATTTTAGTACCTGAGTTGTGTATCTTTGAAGAATAAATATCTTACAGAAAAAAAATGAAGCCACTAACTTAGTTTTTCATGCTCTGGTATATTGCTGTAGAGAATAAATATTAAATATCCATAAATAAATGGAACAGGCATTTATGGAATACCTCCTGCATGTCAAACACTGTTCCAGTTATATTTTACTAGGTTGTTCTGAAAACTGTTTCAAACAACATATTAAAAACTGTTATAGTAGTTGACTGCTTTTATGAGAATATAAAGAAGTAACAAAAAGCAAGACTTAGGGGCTCTTTCTTTCCCTTATATACTGTGTGACCATGCCTTTGAGAATAGAAAAACATGCAGAACAACTGATAGGAACAATACATCAAGCACAGAACACTGGCTGTAGATTCAGAGACAAGAGCATGGCGTGTCCAGTCTAGGTTCTGGAAGTCTTTGGTTGCTTCCTTTTAGCCCTAGTGATGATGTCCCCTAAGGGAGACAAAGGGATGTCCCTTTGTGTTCAAACTCCTCATCTATAAACTCCATCAGCTCACAGTAATGGACTTTATTGCTTGAAAAACTTTCAAATGTATGTTCCGAATGTTTGGATACTATTTTATGGAATTTTTAATTTTCCAAAGTCTGGTTTATTTTATTTCAATTTTGTTTGGATCTGGATCCCCTGATACTATGCATAGCCAATCTGGAGTGATTTAAATTTACATGAAAACCCAGTCTTCCAGAATGAGCTGCGGGTGGCAAGTACTGCTTTAGGGCAGCTGACAAAAATGATGGCTAAAGTATTCTGATCTCTACATGTGGGCTCTATATCAAATTTGTCTTACAAGTTGTTGAATTTTGCAAGGAATAGTAATTGATATGAGGAGATGAATGTGTTTGAGTCAAGATGTGCATATTAAGCAGTCCTTGTTATTCTCTCTCTGCTGTTCATCCAGAGGACAGTTGACTGAACTGGAATGACTTTAAGACTATCAGTGATGTTCAATTTAACAGAAAGTATGTAATATTAATAGTATTACTATATCATATATACTATATTATATGCTAATATACATTATATATACTGCATATACTATATATACTATGATAATACTATAACCAACTATGGTTATAGTACCATGAATGAGTATGCTTCATGGAAAAAGGAGGTAGGGTAAACGTAAGTGATAAAAGATAGTTGACAGATGGATAGATAGATAGATAGATAGATAGATAGATGATAGATAGATAGTTACATGAAAACAGACTGATAGGTCCTCCTTCCTTTTTGGAGACTTTTAACCAAGCATAGAAACAAACGTGGCATTTTACTAAAGAGTCGCATACCAGGGATTTTGTGGTTTCTGAGTGTCTTGGTTGTGTTTGTATGTTGTTGCTGTTGTTGGTTGTTTTTTGTCCACTTGACACAAGCTACAGTTATCTGGAAAGAAGAACCTCAATTGAGAAAATGCCTCTCTTCATATTGCCTGTAAGCAAGTCTATTGGGAATTTTCTTGTTTAATGGTTGATGTAGGGAGGCCCAGCCTACAGGGCAGAGCAGTGCCTCCTCTGGGCAGGTTGTTCTGTGTTGTGTAAGAAAGCAAGTTGAGCAAGCCAGTAAGCAGCATTCCTGCAGGGCTTCTGCATCAGCTCCTCCTATGAGTTTCTGCCCTGAGTTCCTGGATGATGGACTGCAGGCTAGAAGATGAAATAAACCCTTTCCTTCAAAGTTGCTTTCAGTTATTTTGTTTCTCATAGCAATAGGAAACCTAACAAGGCACCAAGCCTTTATCCCCTTGTGGCAGGTCTTGCCTGTTATTTGTGGGCTGTGCCTCTATAGAGGTTTCCTAAGAACCAGCTTCAGCCTTTGGGCTCTGTGGCTTTGCATGCATCCTTAACACGCTGGTGAGTAGAACAGAGGCCAAACCCCAGTCTACAGACACAGAAAACCAAGGCTCAGAAAGGAGAATGGCTTTCTCTAATTCACTGGGCAGAGGGTAGGGCAGCCATCTCGTTTTCTGATCCCACCTCCAGAATAAGTCCTGCTTGGACAGCTCAGGATGTACATATACCCTGACTCCTGTACTAATTTTGCAGGAGTTAGAGAGTCTTGTACTCCTTTGCCTTTGCAGGAGTTAGCCACATCAGTCAATTAATTAGGAAGAGTAACATGCCTTACATAAATCACTAATGATTATTATGTGCCTGAGATCCAGTATTAGCATTACAGTGGAAAGAAAACAAACTTTGGTGGAGAAGCTTTTGTGTTTCAGGTACAACAGCAGTTTCACGTATTTAATTCAGTAAATATTTATTAAATGTCTACTGCTACCTGATTGCTCTGTGTCTGGGAAGGCAGCAGAACAGACCAATCCTGCCCTTTCACTGTTGAGAAGGGAGACAGACGATGGGATGTCGAGCTGTGTAATAGGCACATGCTTGTGATAGCGCTGTGATGACAAGAAGAAAGGTTATTTCCTTATCCAGAAACCAAGCCTTACCAAGCCACAGTCTTTCAGTGGCAGTGAATTCTCATTGCCAGTCCTTTAGGATAACTTTAAAAATACTTTACTCTACAATTCATATAGAAAAACAATTTATTGTCAATCTGAATTCCCTTCCTCCTCCTCTTTATCTGGTCATCACAAATGTTTTATATAAGAGGTCCATAAACTTAAGTGTGTATACACACACACAACACACACACACATATATATACATATATGTACATAAAATGATCTCTATTAAACTCATGTTTATTAGTATATCATATAATCTATTAGTATGTGTGCTAAATCTGACTGCTAATTGAATAACCAGTTAATACAGTGTTTTGCATTTTAAAAATGTCACAATTCATACTCCAGCACATAGTTTTCCAGATGACATGAGAAGATGGAAGACTCACCTACAGTTCAGTGTTGACTGAACCAAGGTTACAAGTGTCACATTTCGATGGGGACACATCTACCTTCTTGTGTCACCTCAGTCTGTCCCAATCACCAACTTTTTGTCAGTTCCATCAAGATATGCATTTGCTACCCATGAAGAGGAGGTTATATGTGTGTGTGTATTATATATATATATATATATATATATATATATATATGCTTGAATGTATGTATGTATACATGTATATATCTGCATACATAGATACATACATAGATACACAGATACATAGATACATACATACATACATACATACATACATACATTTTTTAATTGTGGAGGGGCTAAAATAGCACCTATATGTTTCCAGTTAGGCTTGCCTGTGAAAATTTAGGTTTAAGGGAAAAAAAAGGTAAGAAAGCATCATGGGTAGGCTGGTGAGGTAACAGGTAAGGGTGCTAGGTGTCAGAGCTCACCACCTGTCTGCTTTTCTAGGAAGACCTACATGGTGAGAGGAGAGAACAGACTTATGCAGTTTACTCTCAGACCTCTGCATATGTGCTGTGGTATGCACAGGCACACACATGCACAGGCACACATGCACACACATACACACAAACAGGAACAAATAAATGTAATGATAATTTTAAAATATAACATCAGTGTCCTCTGTTATTGGACTCAGGGAGATTTGTTTTGGATGTCAAATGTTTCTTTGTGAACAAAAGGCTTACACTCTAGCAATTAGCTTCTAGCTGGAGGAAAACTGCCGTTTGCAGTGGTTGAGGTAACTTCTTCTTTCTGTAGGTCAGTCCTCCCGGGGTCCTCTGCTTGCCAGTGCTGAATATCCCAAGAACTGAATTCAACTACTTCACAGAGACAAGATTTATTTTAGAAGAGCTGAACATCTCTGAATCATTCCACATATTCCGAGATGAGATTAACCTTCATCAGCTGAATGATGAAGGAAGCTGTCAATAACGCTCGTGGGCAGCCACGTCCTGGGGAGGTAAGACTCACTAAGAGGTTCTCGGCATTTGTCCTGAGGGAAAGTTTCCTGGCCGGTTGTTACCATATTCCTTATTATTGTTTAAAAAACAGTCATTAAAAGGATTTTATTAAAACATAGTATTTTTTTTCTTTAATGACAAAATTTGGTCTATGCCAGTTCTCCATGTTTTCAAATTGATGTCTTTAAGTAAAATACTCTGGTAAAACTTACCAAATTAATATTCTCTTATAGCATTCCAATAATCATATGTATTGATATTGAAAATAAGTAACAGAAATTGAAACAAGATAAAACAGAAAGGTTCTAAAGAAATCTTATTAGAGAAAAGGAGGAGAAATGGGCCATGAAAATCACTTGGTTGTGGTTTTCGTTTTCTTTGGTAACAGGCTATTGATACCCCATGCAGCTCCGTTGTCTTATGCTGTAGAAGGGAAATGTGGAGCCCGGTATCACACGGGTTTACTCAGGCATCACATGTAGTCAGTGGAGCATTTAGACCAGAACTTGGCTCTTCTGACTCCGTTAGGCACTTAGGGAACTATGGGCTGGGGCAAGGATCTGAGATAAAGGGAGATGAATAAGACAAATTCCCTATTTACAGACGACGCCAGATAGACCTCTGTGATATACTCTGTACTGCTATTGAGTGAAGAGACACCAGCTAAACACCTTGTAGCTTGGAGTGTTCATTCTTTACAATTCGCCAATTTGTCTATTGTTGAAGACCTTCACCAATTAACCTTGACCTTAGAGTACTTACAATAAGACCTTTATATTTAATAATTTTTGAATGTAACCAGTTTTTAGGAAGCATATTTACAAAAGAATTAAAGTAAAGCGAGGCACCAGCAGTTACACAGTTGGTTACAAGGCATTTTGAAAACAGGCTGTGGGCTGCTGATTCCTATACTGTTGGAGAAAATGAAATTCTTTTGAATGATACTTACCAACCATCTGTTGACAAGAGGCTGGAAGTTTTGGGTGAGTTTTTGGACTGACTTTAGTTCTCAGCTGTATTTGCCAGCTTTTTATCACTATAATGGAGTTCTGATAGGAAGCTGTGTTAGGAAGTAAGGAGAAGGTTATTTTTCTCAGGTTCTGGAGAGTCAAATTTCTGACCAGTGACTAGAGTGTTTGGAACTGTGGTGAGGGTCATCTATCATCAAGAAGAGCACAAGTCATGCCTTAAACCAGGGCAGAAACCAAAAAGTAGGTTCTCCCAAACCCTGTGAGGGAATGTCCCCAATGATCTAAGGTTTGCTGGCAGGACTCACTTCTTAAAGCCCTCAGCACTACCCGTCCCCCAGTGGGGCACCATCCTGCACATGCAGACCTTCTGCACATGCAGAAACTCAGTCCCCAAATTACAGATAGCTTGGGTGGCCCT
Source organism: Mastomys natalensis (assembly GCA_021653895.1). Lineage (NCBI taxonomy): Eukaryota > Metazoa > Chordata > Mammalia > Rodentia > Muridae > Mastomys > Mastomys natalensis. The sequence goes on along the minus strand of JAJTUV010000314.1, from coordinate 79,713 downwards.
AGTTATCACACACTTGGCTAAAGTCCTGTCTAACTTTTCAAAACAACTCATGCAACAGACACTAGTAAAGATGACATGACAGCACAAGAATTGGGGAAGAATTTTGTCACCACTTAAAATGGAAAATGCTAAGTTGACCTTGAGACTGAGCTTATAAACTCTGGGGATGTGGTTGATTATAAAATCAAATACTCCAGAAAAGTAGAGAGCTTACTTGCTTTATTGTAACTCATATTTGAATAGTCAGAAAAAATGTAGCTTTTCTTCCATTCCTTCCTACTTTTGAGAAAGTCCACTTCTATTACGTTACACCTATGAAGGAGGGGAGGGGTGGGGGATAGCCCAGTGATCAAACATTTGCCTGGCATGTAAAATGTTTGCCTGAGATTGATCTTCAGCACTCCAAAAATAAAAAAGTACAGCATTTATTTAAGTAATTAATTAACAGTCTGAGTTGAAAAAAACATGGTGAAGTCATCGTGGACATAGTGGTATTTTTTTCTGAAGTTCAGTGACTGTTCTGAGCAGTTACTGGGATCAGATTTTCACCTGACTGTAAACACAGTCCTTAGCCCCATTGTGCCTGCTTCCCCACTCTTAAAAAGATCTTACTAGAACACCAGTTAAACACACTGGTCAACACAAGGAAATCACAAGGTCAACACAGCTACAGTGTTTCTAGTCATGTGGAAATTAATAAACAGTAGCTATTGGGGAGGTATGAAAATACTCTAGGAATCCAGGGGACAATAATGAATGGAAATGACATTAAAGAAACACAGAACAACATTCCCTTCTCTTCTGTGTGTATGTGAGAGGGGGATGAGTCTGTGTGTGTTTGTATGAATGTGTTTGTGAGAGTGTGTGTTTGTGTGTTTGTGTAAGTATGTGAGTGTATGTGAATGTGTGGGTTTGGGGGGATGTTTGTGTATAGAGTTTGGTGTGTGTGTGTATGTGAGTGTTTGTGGGTGAGTGTGTGCACCTGCACCTATTCAAAGGTGTGCAAACTCATATAGGCCACAGACCCGTATCAGATATCTTCCTCCCAACCTCATCTTTTGTGGTAAGGCCAATCAATGAACACGGCACTCACAGCTAAGGCTGGCTGACTAGCAAGCCCCAGCAAGCTCCACCCACCCACCCCCTCGTGGTGCTGGAGTGACCAGAGCTGGAAGACTTTAGGCTTTTACTTGGGTTCTGGGGATCTGAACTCTGGCTCCTTATGCTTGCTCTGCAGGTGCAACTCCAGCTCCAGTAGGTCCTGTTCTTCACAGTCAGAGAATTTATGCTGTGGCCATTTAGGGGAAATCATCATGACTGAATCATGCCCCGAAGTGGGAAAACACGCCATAGCTCTTCTTCCTCTCCGTTTATTTTACAGTGAGGACAGAACTTTGGAATCCGCAGTTGTCAGAGTCATTAACCCTGGAGAGCAGATGATGCTGAGCTGGGGTTCCCGGAGTCTTCCTCCTCGCTCGTGCTGAAGGAGCTTCTGCGTGAGGCTCCGGAGCTCATCACCCAGCAGCTGGCACATCTCCTCAGAGGTGAGGGCGGCGCTGCCAGAGTAAAGACGGGAAGCTTAATGGGCTGGTTCTGGGTCTGCTCATGCAGAAAGAGTGCGATCCATTCTTGGGTTAACAATCCCTTTAAAGACCCCGGGAAGCTTCATCAGAGAGGCAGGGAGTAAAGAGTTTGTTAAAGAGTAGCATTATATTGAATATTAAAAATGTGCATTTAGAAGCAGGCACAAGGGCCTGCGCTGTTTCACTAGACAAGAATGTTAAATGGGCCTGCTGCACCCTGGTTAGAGAGCGAGAGCCAGCTCCTCTAGCTGTTAATAGCTTCCAAAGGAGATTCTCATCTGTGACAGTGTGCGTGCGAATCAGAATTCCCGGTTCCTGTGGCCTTGGAGTATCCGCCCATACTTTACATGCTTCGTGTATATAATCCTGTCTGCAAGGCAAAATATCCACCTTTTGTTTAGATGATGTGATGCAGGATCCTTTAGCCTGGTCTTTCATGGGTTGCATTCCATTTGTTTTCTATGAGGGTCACTGCTGTGTGGTCCAGTCTCAGTCAGTCTTCTGCATCCATGGTCTCCACCTCATGGACTCAACCAATCTTGGGATGAATGTAATCATTTTCAACTGTTTTTTGTATCAACCACAATAAAGGCATCTCCCATTATTCTCTAAAAGACTCAGCCTAACAGTTTACATTGTTTCTCTATTGTACTGGCAAGGGAATCTACTAAGTATTGTTAAGTGATATTAAGTATTGTAAGGTGTGTGAAATATATCTGAAGATTTCACAGGATGCTGACAAACCCTGCATCATCTTACACATGGGTCTAGGGCACCCACAGATTTTGGTATCTCTGTGGATCCATGACTAAATTTCCTACAGATACTGGGACTGATCGTCTGCTGCTGCTCTCCACTGCTGGAGCCTACTGCTTCCAAGGAAAGGTTTTCACGTTAGAAAGTGTCACAAAATGAACACAGTCATTTGATTATTTTCACACATGGCACATAAAAATATTTTTGTTTGTGAATAAAGCTTTCTCTTTTTTTCCCACAATTCACTTTAGACCTAGTAGGCACAATATAGAACAGCCAGGAGACAGACTGACGGAACAGAAAACAGGAAAGGCTGAGGACAGGCTGACTCAACTCTTCCAAGGACTTTCCTTCTCTGACTTGCTCTCTGTTACAATTTGAAGAGAGAAAGCCCAAGAGTTACGTAGTTCCTCTAAAAGTTTTAGAACCAATGGCCCCAGGAAACTGCTCATACATGTTATGATCACATTAGCAAGCTTTCCAGCTAGCTTTGCATCTGGATCATAACTGGGCTTCATCTATACTGGTTTTCATTGACGTTTTTCCATGATCGCTGGTGGAGACCCAACCTAGGCCTGGCTTTGATCTATGTCTACCACAAAATCAGTTACCTTTAAAAGGTATCAATAAGGTGATGACAATTCCTGGCTACAGCTCATCACATTCAGAGTTCAGGCCCTCCATTCTTGTGAACAGCATGGCCTTTTCCTCCCCATCTTCTCATGAGATGTATCCCCCTGGGGGATGGTTCATTCCCAAACTTCTCACTCTTCATACTCTTTCTCCCTGATGAGTGCTTGTTCCCTCTCTCTGATACTCTTTTTTCTATCTGTCCCTACACACTTCTCTATTTGCTCTCTCCAGAATGTAAGCTTTATGAGAAGAGAACCCTTCTGGGCTCTGTCCACTGTGATACCTGGTGCCTCCACTCTGCCTGGCACATAGTAAAACTCAGTGGGATGAAATTTCCAAGAGTGGATTTGGTTGTGTGGAGAAGTGGGGAAGATATGGAAGGAGCTGGGAGAGGATCAACCATAATCAAAATATTTTGAATGAAAAAAATCCATTTTTAATAACAACTTGACAATTTTTAAAACTCTCTGTTTTCATGACAGTATTCATTGTGGGAGTGTTTGATATTGAAATCAGCTGCTGTTGCGGTCCATCCCACCAGTATCCTTACTGTCTAGAGCATGGACACTGTTTCTTTCACTAATTACTCTTTTCTCTAATTCTCTTTTCTCTTTTAGCTTGTAGAAATCCTAGTGGAATTTATTTCATTATTTTGCAATGACTGACTAGTTTTTGCTTTCATCAAATGTGGTTATTTGTACAATTTTAAGGATTATGTACATAACTTTAACCCTTTGTGAACCAGAGTACATCTAAAGAAAAGAATGCAAAATATGTTTATAGAAGCATAAGTTCACAGCTTAGTAAATCATCAGGAAGGAAACACCTTTGATAATTATCTATCTAAATGGGCAGACTGTGAAGACTGCTTCCTTCTCATGCCTACAGTCCACTCCTACCTGGAGGACAGCCAGCATTCTGAATCTATGGCATGTACCCTTTGCTTTGCGAGCCCTGGGTTAATTTCCCAGGACACTATTCATGGGTAATATGTGGTTTACACAAATGGACCCATACAGTCTCTACAACATGGAAATTTCAGCGGAATCACATTTCTGTATGCCTTTGCTTCAAGAAGCTCACATTCAGAGTTTAAAAGTGGACACTGTTGCCACAGCCCCAGGTTTTACTATGATATCTTGATCCTATTCTTTCCTCTGCTGTTCTTTCCCTTCATCCTGACTCTTACTGTTTTATTATATTTCATGCCTTTTGGTAAGCTACTTCAAATATTCAGTGCAAGAAGGATTTACATGAAAAAACCAATGGTCCATAGATAACAGACCTGTAAGAGCACTCACTATGTTTAATGTATATGTGTAGATCTAAAGGTGAAGCGAATGTACACTGGCTGTATGTGTATCTATCTCTGTCACAGAGATTGCTTGTCTCACTCAGTTCTTTTGTTTCTAAATAGGAACGAACTAATTCTAAAGGTTGGCTTTTCTTTTCTTCTTCCAGTCCTCTCGAAAAGGTATCTGCTTCTGTTCCAACTCATCTATATCTGCTAATGCCCCTCTCTCTCTCAACACAAAAATACTCAGATTCAGTTATTTGATGCTCTTTGTCCTAAAACTTACTACTATAATTAGCTATCAAATTGTTTGCAATATACTCTACTATTTTCTTCAAATATTGATGAAGAACCTGATAGCTATGGGTGTTGCTAAGTGGTCATTTGCATACCTATTATGCTGTTATTGGTGACAAAAATCTTCTTGTGTTTCTTTGGTAGTTTTTCTTGTCACTGTGTCCTTTTGGCCCTGAGGACAATTAGTGATATGTGCTAACAAGTAACTCAGTGCGACAACAATGTTTCAAGGCTGGTGGAGTGTTTAGCCATCTTGAAGCAATTTGAATTTAATTTCTCTGCTTTGAAAATAGCTATCACTGCTTGTTAACTGAGCAAATTAGGACAGCATCAAAGTAGACACCTTAGTTCATCCATCTAATAAGTCTGACAGTCTGGTTATTCTGTTGCCAGCATCCTTGTCTTCCATCACTTCTTTGCAGTATCTTTGTACAGCACAAATCTCCTGAGTCAGCTATTTCATGCAGATGAAGCTGTGTTTCCCAGAAGAGCCCACATTCAAGGTGAAGTTTAATTTAATAAAGATGCTACTGGAGAGCCACAGAAGGAAAAGAAGCTCCTATGCCTTTGAAACATCATCCTGAGATCTGCAAAGACACCAAGGCTGCTACCTTTTCTTTCCTCTACCCATGTGCTCAGAGCTGTACATCTGTCTGTCTTCTGGGTGCTAGCGCTTAGTTTCTTGGTTCACAGGCTTCCTCCCTGTCCATCACATCTTTTGCATAAGCTTCTTTCTCAGGTACTTGTCTTCAGCTCTGTGGAGAGTTTTCATTTTTCTTCTGAGGTGTGCTGCAATAGGAACCTGCTTTTCTCCCTGCCTGAACCCTCTGTGGTTACAAGCAGAGAAGAAAATGCCACGCCCATCCTTAAACAGGAGCTTTCACAAAGCCACTGCATCTTGTGTTGATTTGAAACTTAGTAATTTCAAGGCACAAACTGCTACCATCTAGTTTATCCAGAAAGTATTTATAAAGTATTTATTTATAAAGTATTTATAAAGTATTACTTTTCAATTATTTGTGTAAGAAATTGCATGTACAGGAAGACCCAGCTGTCATGGCTGGTAAGATCACTGACCCTGGTTCTTGGATCCTGGTATCTATCTTTTGGCTTTTCCTGCCCCACCTGTCTTTGTCTTTTTTGTGTAGTCTGTCTTGCCTTCTTTCTTTCTTTCTTTCTTTCTTTCTTTCTTTCTTTCTTTCTTTCTTTCTTTCTTTCTTTCTTTCTTTCTTCCTTCCTTCCTTCCTTCCTTCCTTCCTTCCTTCCTTCCTTCTTTCCTTCCTTCCTTCCTTCTTTCCTTCCTTCCTTTCTTCCTTTCTCCCTCCCTCTCTCCCTCCCCCCCTCTTTCTTTTCCCCTTTCATCTCCCTTTCTTGAAGATTCCTTTCTTATTATTATTTTCAAACATGGCCAATGTGAACATACCTAATAGTCACATTTTGTAGACTAAGGTTTATGTTTAGTCATGCTCTGATTTGTGCCAAATACAAAACCTGTCAGACTGTTAGACCTTCTTGATTTTATTTCCTCAGAGATACATTCTAGGGGACTGCTGCCAACTCTAAGATCCATTAAATTGCTGAATCATCATATTGAGAGGAGTGTGTGTGTGTGTGTGTGTGTGTGTGTGTGTGTGTTTTTTCCCAGGAACCATCTGGCAGTGAGATTTTAGCCACTGACTTCAAAACGTGCTTCTGTCAAGTCCATGCTTTGCCCAAATGGCCCTTTATGTTTGTTTGCTTAAGGCCTTGACAGCAGCCACAAGTTGAAGACTAAAGCAAACAGCAGCTCTGGTTCTTAGCCCTAGGATGAAGTGGAAAACCACACCCGAGTCCTCAGGAGCAGGCTCTCCATTCGCCAAGCAATCCCAGCTGACCTTTAATAAAGACTAGTTGTTTGCTATTTCGGTAGACTGGATTAACAGCTTCAAAAAGGTCCTTATAAGGACGTCAGATGGGAGAGGAACAGAGCCAAGGTGGTGGGTGACTCATCCCATCTCCAAATGGCTATAACGTCCAAGGGAATTATGCTGTCCGCTTTGCTTAGGAAGAGGCTAGAGGTAGGAAACAGAAATTATAGTTTCTCCTAGAAAATCAAAGTAACTATTTAATCTTGGTTTTACTTTTTCAGCCACACAAAGGTATCCTTTCTCTTAATCTCAGACATCTAAATCTGTAAGGATTGTAAACAAATACTGTGTTTATTTCTATATCTTTTTAAGAAAAAATGGGAATCTTATTTTAAGTCTTTTGTTCTCCTTTGTCTTTTCCTTCTCTGCCTACCTCTGTTAATCACACTTTGATGGTTTTTGTTTGTTTGTTTATGAAAAAAGTCAATCCCAGGGAAACAGAAAGAGGACTTTTTTCTGTTAAGAATTCATCCTGTAGACAACAGCAATCCCCTGCACTGACTGTCTCCCAGTTTCTGGTGCAGTGGGGTGTGTGCAGGTTAAGAGGGTGCAATTGCTAGAGTCTCTTTACATCTCCATTCTTTTGAACAAAGGATATTATGGTTGATTTTTTTCTATAGAAATCAAGCATTTGTTATATTTTTCTTATAATTGCTTTCTTTGTAGCTTGCTCTTAATTCTATGTCCCTCTTATCAGCCTGTGAATAACAGGGAGACTGTTGGGTACAGGTTTATGGACAGTTTCTGTCCTCAGAGTTTGCTAGAAGTTAAGTCAACACTCATTGAGAACCATGTCCTGATGTGCTGACAGGCGTCTTCGGCTACTGTATATCTTGATACCAATACTTAACAAAGCTATATAATTACTAAATATGTTTCTGGGATTTCAGAATAGAGATAGGGGAGTTTACCATTAATTCTTTACTTTCAGTATCAAATATATTTTATGTACTTATCCACCACCAAAACAAAAAGAAATCTCAGATTTAGAGCTAGAATAAAAGTTACCTTCAGATTCCTTCTGCGATGCCTTTTCTACTGCATCCAAGTTCCCAGAGTTGTACAGACTTCGGGTCTGGTGATTTGGGGTGTGCAATGTTTTTATTTATTTATAAGGTTTTAAACAATAAATCTTATAAAATAGATGTTTCTAATGTGAAGTACAAAGTCTCCAAAGGAGTTCTGGGATGAAGCTGGGCTACAGCCTTTATCAAAGACAGCTCAGGGTGTGGAGAGCATCCCCCTGAATGGGATTTCCAGTCCCTGATAGGAGGGCACGTGCTCGATGCTGCTAAGCCAGACTGCATCAGCCAGTGTCAGGACCCCTTAAAGATGTGATCTGAGAGTCCAGCATCAGCCAGTGTCAGGACCTCTTACGGATGTGATCTGAGAATCCAGCTAACTGCTGTTAAGCCTGATACCAAGGAGGAATGCAAATATGAAAAAATGCTGCCTTACCTTTGTAAATTTGAAGAAAAATGTATTTTTAACTCTTACAATACTTTCTTAAAAACATATTATTATATATTTATCATCCTGGTTTATTATAATGCTTATCCATCATTTTGTAATGATTGTTCTTAGAGTCATTTAAAAATGAATGAAACATACATGTCATGTAGACCACTTAACAATATATGCTTAAATTTTATCAATATAATCAATTTTATTATTTGACAACAACTTTACTCACTTTACCAAAATTAAAAATAAATGTTAATGAGGAAATCCTCAAGTCAAAGAAAAGTTGATTCTTAATATGACCAAGTCAAGTACATAATGCTAAGTGTTTTATACTTCAGCACCATCAAACTTTTAAAATTTGACCTTTGGATTTTTTTGTGATTGTTTATATGAGTACAGCTGTGTATTGATGACCTTAGATGCAGCAAATTGCTACATTTACTTACCATTCTCATGCCATTTGTAGATTCTTTCAGGCTTCTGCAGACACCTCTTTTAAGAGAAATGCAGTTTTAATTTCTTCCCCCTCACACTTTTCCTTCACCTCCCCTTTCTCTCCTCTTCCCTCTGTTTCACTGCAGTTGTTTTGGTTTTTGTATGTTTTCTTTCTCACTGATTGAATCTTTTTTAAAATGTAATTTTTAGCAGTCTTACTGCCTACAATATTTCACTTTATCTTAACTATGATCTTGGTTCGTAGTTTTTCTTAAATGTTAGAATTCTCTCTCCCTCTTCCCTAGCAGGAGCTGTTCATACACATATTAAAACCTGCCTCATGTTCTTAGGTCCTGCATTTTTCTCTCACACGTCTGTGTACATATTTTCTTCTGACTTAGTTTTCAGTTCCCCACCATACCTGATCTACTGAGGAGAAATGATTTGAGGTTCTTAAGGCCAGTCTTTAAATTGAGAATTTTAAATTTTCATGTAATTGGTTATAAGATTCTAATTCTCTGGCCAGTTTCATTTCATTCCCTTTGGCTCTCTCCATCTGTCTTCTGGTGTGTTTTCCCTCCATAGTTGACAGTCACTCAGTTTTAGTTCCTTCTATGTAGCCTTTGAGTGACAACTGAGCATCAGTTACAGGGTCAAGGTGGTGAGATGGACTTCCTTTCCCATCTCAGTGAGCTGGTAGAGAGTCACGGAGACCACATCTGTCTGTTCAAACTGACTCAAAGCAGGATTTGTGATAAGTGGAGAATGTTTTGTTTTGGTTTTATCTTTCTCCTTGGCAGCAGCTGGCAACTGTTTCCCAAAGACAGCCAGATAGCTCAGACTTTGTTGAAGCACTTAAGTCTAACCTCATGTATTTAAAAAAAAAGCCTGTGAACAATGTAGAAATTAACAGGGATGAAGGCTGTGTCACCATAAACTTTATTTACAAGATCAAGCAGCCAGCTAGATTGGTAGTCCTTCAGGTCTCCAATCCGCAAACCCAGATGACTAGAAGTCCTTCTCCTTGCGTGCTTTCTCCAAGGCCTTATGAGACCACTGCTAGGTCTAAGGGCTTCTCTGCCCAGTGGCTACAACTTCTGAATTAGCAGCTGCTTAGATAGGAATGCTGGGAAGCTGGGTCTCTGCTCTGCACATGCACTACCCTAGCTCCTAAGTTGCTGCCAGGGGCCTCTGATATGTTCACAGGTTTTGTGTTATTGTTGTGCATAGAACTTTGTTCTTGTCCAACTGATTTACCGGATCCAGAAACTGGTAAAAGTCTTTTGTAAAATTTCCATTTGTGTTGGTCTTAAATACAAATAGAACAAAATAATCATTATTATATTTTTATGTCGAAAATACTCAAAATCTCTTTGGTCACCCTCCACTTTTGTCAGGTCATTTTTACTAAATCTATCCCATCTTGTACATGGTAAGATGCTATTCATAAACACATAACAGAGGAGAAAACAGCTGGACTCCCTACCTTTCTTTTCTGTTTAATTTTCCACATGGTAGTCAGAGTACAAAATCTGATGTATAAAAGAACAAAATGTAGATTATAGTACGTTGCTCCTCCTACTTAAAACTCTGTAATAATCCTTTATTTTCCTTAGAATACAAATACAGATGGCAAGACAGTTTGAAGTAACTATTGTTACCTGCCTCTAACTCTTCGGCTTTTTATTCTTTTAGCATTCTCCCACCCCCAAAAAACAGGAGCAAAAAACTAGTAGTCTCAGTCTGAGGTTTAGACCCAGGCTTTAGACTATATGATTAGATAACTGTAAATTACTTCAAAGCTGTGTATGGTGCTTGAAAGGCCAGAAACAGCCTTCAGGTTAGCCAAGCTGTCAGACTGTGTAGCTGTGCACTGTGGAATTGTACAATCATTTGGTTAGGAAAAGAAGTAAATTAATATACAAAATTGGTAGCATGGTAAGTTGGAAGAATGTTCTTTAAATCCCTTAAAGGGGATAAGATTGACTAAAATTTTAAATGGCTTGCCATTAATTTCCATTTTGAAATCATTTAAAACCAAGACCATCTCCTTCCCTGTGTTTGAGAGAAGATGTTTTGTTCCTTCTTCCCAAACTGTGTCCTGGAGAGCAGGGGCCACCAGCCCCTAGACGCCAGTCTCTGCTACATCAGGACACTGATTTTCATTGTTCCTGTCTTGGCTAATGGAGATCTCAAGAGTATTTGTCCCCATGCCCTTCAGGCAGCATCCTGTTCAAGTGGATGACCATGGATCCAGAGCTCCCAGAGAAGCAGGAGGAGATTCTCTCCATCCTGGAAGAACAGTTTCCCAACCTGCCTCCAAGAGATGATATCATCAGCGTGCTGCAGGAGAGCCAGCTCAGTGCTCAGGGTGAGTCCCTGCCTCTCCCTGCTTCCTGGAGGGAGCATGATCTGAGTGTGCTTGCATTCTCTTTCCACTTTCTGTGTGCTTGTGGAGGGCTTTCTGGTGTGTGCTGTTGGTCTGAAAGCAGGCTTTCTATGTTGAAACCCCTTCCTCAGGCTTCTGCCTGGGTGTAGACACCTTACCCATTAGCCCATGGATTATACATGGCAGGTCATGGAGTTCCCTAAGGCAGCGTGGTTTATTTGAGGATGCTCTCAAGTGCTTTATCCAGCAAGCAAGCCCTGTGGCATACAAAATCTCACTAAGGAACTCTGAGAAAAAATGAAATCTGTGTCTGAGGGTGACCCACTATAGAGTGCATCCCTGGATGGGATCAGGCCACCCTGGCCATAAGGCCTGGTGGTTAGCTTTCTGAAATGTAAGTTGGCTAATGCTGGATTAACAGTTTGAAATTAGTCATAGTAGGTGTCTTAACACAATAGAAACAGATGAAGTACCACAAACTAGATTTAGTTGCTGTGTGTTGAATCAGAAAACCACTAAAATAGTGAGCGCTTTCTAGTCTAGTGGGGAATGAATTCCCACAGTAGGCTCCAATGACTGTCAAAGATTCCAGATGGCCAGAGGAGCATGATGCTGGTTAAATGAGATAAAAAGAAGCAAGGAATGGGGGCAGTGATTTGTCAGCATCTGCCACATGTAGAGTCTCCTGTGAAAGAGCGTGGGTACACATGCATGTGCACACATGTACAGTGATGTATGTCTTTACTTGTTTCCTGTACCACACTAAGCCGCTATTGTTGTAATGTACTCTAGAAATCAAATCAGGTCACAGTTCACTCTGAGTCAAAGGAGAATATTGAGTTGCCGTCTGTTTCCTGTGTTGCTGTGATGGACAGCATGCTCCATCCTGACAGGGTGGGCAGTAGACCATCTTCATAAGCATCCCGAAAGAATGCCTGTACTCTACATACCTTTATAGTGAATCTGTCAATAGAGAAGGCCAGGTAAACACTAAGACAAACCCGTTCTTGTTCGCATTCACTGAAACGCTTTGGTCAACCAACTACAACTCTAGAGTTCTCAACAATATAGTCAGTTTAGATTGTTCCTGACATCAAATAAGGAATTCAATAACACCTATTGCCAGAGACTATTGCAGGGATGATCAGTCAAATAAGATAGCTGTTGTTGTTATTAGACTGGGGGGGTACTATGTAACCTGGCTTGCTTGCCTGGTGTATGTAGACCAGGCTGGTCTTGAACTCCTAGAGATCTACTTGTCTGTGCTCCCCAAGTGCTGGAATTAAAGATGTTCAATATCGTGCCTGTCTCAATTGTGATAGTTTTATGAAGTTTATAAAGTACAATTTACATAAAATTAAACTGGTAATTATATAATTATAGAGGGTCACTTCAATCTGGGCCTTTTATGATATTACTCAGCTAGTTTGTATGGCGAAGCTGCCAACCTGACCTACTCTCAGGCTCTGGGGGCTGACACCCTAGTGTGGCCTGTTCCAGGCTCTCTTGACTCTTGCTTCCTTTTGGTCAGTGGGAAGAACAGTGAGAGCTGAAGAAAGGGACCTAAGGTCACACAGGCCTTCCCCACCCCATTCTTGCTGTGATACCAGGCTCTGACAGAGTCTTTTCTCTAGTCCCAGCTCCCCACCCCATCCCCGCCTTGCCTTTGGTCTTAGCTAGTTTCTGACCACTTCATCTTTCTTTTTTGCTCCTTTGTCTTGCCATCCCTCTGTAAGCGTCCTGCCCCATGAGGGGTAAGTTCTTTTTCCTGCCTGCATCGTATCTGACATAGATGCAGCCACAGATGTAATTTTTGATTGTGTACTTATTACATATAAAAATGATACTTTAAAATGTTGAGATTGGTAGAATTTTTTTTTTAAATAACCCTTAACACATACTTTTTGTTTTTTTTAACAGACCCCAGGTATATAATTTTTTCCCTTTGTTATCCACAGGTTTAAGTCTTGAACAAACAATGTTGAAAGATCTAAAGGAGCTGTCAGATGGTGAAATCAAAGTGGCCATCAGCACAGTGAACATGACCCTGGAGGTAAGGGCAGGTTGCTTTTTCAGCCAAAATAGATTTCCTACAGTTGACATCTGAACACCTGGAGTTCAACATCCTGCTGTGTGAGTCACAATAATAGTTTGCCTTGAGTGAGTGTCTGAATTGGTGGAAAACTGCCAAGCCTAGATCCTCATCTCAGAAAATGAAACCCCAACCGTAACCCTTCACATGTGTGCTGTGCCTGTGTTTACTAGTAACATACAAGATTGGGTTAATTTGCATATTTTCTTTGTGAACATATGTAGTGGTTTGGCCTTTGTAAGCTATTTGGACACATGTCACTTTGACACACAGCAATGATAACTCCTCCAGTATTAACATGGAGCCTCATTCCTCCAGTGTGACTAATGAACGACTTGGAATGAATGCTACCCCATCTTTTTATCTTTCTTTAGTAAATTACCTCTTGTCTACTTTGGGGGTTCCAACAACTTGTGTGTTAATCTTAATTAACCCAACTAATGGGAGCTATATTTTATAGAGGCGCATCTGTATATTTGTGGAAGTCTATACTTTTTTTTTATTTCCTTAGTCAGTCTCCCATCTTTGATTGGAAGCAGGTAGTTCAGAAGTGTGTGGAGATACAGGAATCTGTCTTTAGAATGGTATGCTGCTATTTGTGTCTTCCTTGTGACGATGGCGACTGTCTCAGTGTGTCTATTTCTGGGGAGAGGCTGGAATACATATTGGTGTCCATGATTTAGAAAATCAGGACTTTTGTTCTGTGTTCTCTCTCTGAATTCACCACCAGTGGATCAGCCTCACTGTTGAGCTCATAGGTGTATATGAGCATCAGGGCTGGCTGGCATCAGTACCAGTATGTAGCACTTCTGAGCTGATGGAGCATCTTTTCAATGTGTAGATCAACAAAACAGTTTCCATGAACCTCCAGATTGATAAATGCTCCATCTAATTAGTTGTGGGTGTGAACCAATATAAGAAATGTGTGCAATTTGGGATGTACTAACTAGATAATCACCTTCAATTAGAAATCTGCCTCTTTTCTAGAAACCAAAGCAAAACATGGATCTTACAAGGGTCAGTAGCTCTGAGAATCATTTCTACTGGTTCAAGCCTTAGGGTTTTCTTTAGCTTCCCCCTCCCTGTCCCCCTTCATTTAATGGCATCTTATTAGGTTTTAAATGACTTGTTTGGAATTCCTTCCTAAATTAACATAGAACATCTTGTAATTGCTCAGGGAACTGTCTGTAGTTAGTGAGTTATTTTAAGGCTATGAAAATCATACACTTACCATAGCTTTAATACACCTTCATTTATATTATAGCTGTATACAAATGGCTTTGTCAAACATGTTAAATTGTAAATGTTTATCAAGCAGAATCAGGGGTAGAATGATTGTCTTAATCTTGACAGTAATTTCCATAGAGGTCCAGTAATTAATCAGGCAGTTAAGTATAATTCTGTAATCCCTGTGTGATTTTCTGGGAATGGGGAGGGCATTTGTGTATACGGACAGGTACATCTGAAACTCTGCTATCTGAAATCGAGCTGGAATGTTGTTAAACACCACATCTGTACCTACTCCAGAGTGCTGATGTTCATGAGAACCCAGGAATGGAGCAAGGACTCCTCCATAATATGCTACACCTTCCTTGGAAGAGAAATGCTCACTAATCCAGTGTGTCAGTGAAACCCCACACATAGTTAAAGGCAGAACTTATTCTTCTCCCTAAGGCATCCTGTGACACAGTACTGCTTCTCCAACTCTATTTGGAGAGTATAATGGTTCAGAATTCCTTTCTGATTCTCACCTACCTCACTTTAAAAACAAAGACCAGAGTCTCCAAAGGTTATTGTGTGTGTATGTTAAAAATAGTTGTTCAATGCTCCTGTCAGTCTCGGTATGTTCTCAAAGAGACTCTGTTCCCATAGCTTTGTAAACCAGACTGTTCTCCCAGACATGGTCACATTGGGTTGGCACTTCATCATGGCTCCCTGTTCCTTACCGCCAATTTCTGAGCTCTTGGGCAATGTAGTCTCTATGATGGATACCCTGAGGATTTAACTGTGTACTGTGAGTCCCACATTAAGTGTGAACTGGTTTTGTATATTTACTTATAATTAGATGATGATTTTAACTTACTGGGGGTGGTAGTTTGACATTCTTCAACTTTTGGGCACAACTGTGTGCACATAGTAGATGCTTAGTTAGTACAAATACTTATTTGTGGTCTGTTTGATATCTGATTATTATTTCATTCTGAATTTATTTACACTGCTGAGGACCAAACTTTATGCTTCCTAGTTAAATTCTCCACCACTGCCTAGTTCTTGGATCTTTCATTCTTTTTTCTTCCTTTTTTTTTTTTTGAGATTGTATCTTCCCATTAGCTCAGTGTGGCCTTGAATTCACTTTCTTTGCCCCATTTAAACCAGTTTCTTTCAATTATACCTGAAAACTAACATCAGATAATTTTTTAAATGACCTGTATGTTCATGTTTATGGACATTACCACTACTCTAGCAGTCTAAAAATTGAGTGGGTAGTTTTGCAAGCTATCCAGTTGTTAAATCAGAAGATGGAGTCTATAGTGTATTAAGGAAAAAGAGAAAACACTTCCCATGTTGATGGTCCTTTGAGATGTCCTAATTCCACCATTGTGTATGACATGGTCTTTGTTTGCCCAATGGTCCAATTAATTTTCTTGGATGAAAATATTTAGAAAACCAAGATGCTTTTCTCCTTGTGAAATACTCTGCAGAGGGAGCCACAGGTGTAGGAGGTAGAAATTGCTGGTGTTGACAGACAGACAGACAGACAGACAGACAGATTCAGGTTTTCTACATGATAAGGAGAAGGCTGATAGATCCCCATTTGTCATTTTTGTAGATTTCTCGTAAGTGATCATTGTGACCTAAAATATGTTAATATTGGTTGTGGAAAGAGCTACATCAATCAAGTCAATATAGTTACACAGGGTTTCAGAGCTGTCCTCAACAGACAGGGTTACAGATGAATGTGATCTTAAGGGAGGGCAGCGGCAGCAAGCCTTCCTTACAGAGAAGGCTCTCAGAAGCAAAGTCATTAAGCTCCTTTCCCCATTTCCTCTAAGCCCTTTCGAGCCTGATTGTAGCATGTACCTTGTAAGGAATACGCATCAAGTTGTGACATCCAGTTCATGAGTTAATGGCAGTTGAATTGATCCTTTGGGCCTTCTTATTGGTTACCAACTTGCCCATCAGAAATCAATTGAAACCAAAATGACCTTTATTCATTTGCTAGCAGAACCTTGAGTGATTCTGTTTATGGCCCCTCATTTACATCCTGGTAAAACAGTACATTAAGATGTCTGTATCTTCCATTCTAGTGAGAAGCTACTGGACGTGGGTCATGGCAGTACTACAGTAATGGTTCCCTTCTCAATGCTTCCTTACGCATCTCCCTGAAGACAATAGCTCAGTAGCATCTTTCCTTTGTAAGGACAAAGGTCAGACACTGGCCTGGTTGCTTTTTATCAGCTTCACTAGGATTTGTTCACACACAGAGACTTACGCTGTTACCACTGTAGGCTGATGTAAAGACGCTGCGGTGTGATGTTCATAAACTACACAGTTCAAAGAGATGTATAATCTTATGGTTCTGGAAGCTCAAGGCCTCAGGTCAAGATGTAGGCTAGTGCCATCTGAAGGTTGTAAGGATAAACCATGTTCCATAGCTCTAGAAGCATCACCTAGTCCCCTGACCTTATCTTAGGGTTATCTGTCCTGGGTATGTGGCTCTGTGTCCTATCTCTCCCTGTCCCAGCATTAAGAACCCCACCTAATGACCTTATCTAATTTATATCTATGACAATCCTGTTTCCAAATACAGCCCCATTCTAAGTATTCCCAGTTATGATTTTGACATATGGGTTTCAGGGGGACATGCACTGTGATGAGCTCTCCCAGAAAGCTCAAAATAATAACACTTGCAATAAGATCGTCTATATGAACATGAACCAGCTGCTGCCACATGCAAATCAGTTTACTGTAGGTGAGAACAACTCCTAAAATTTAGACCTCATTTAGATCTGGTGCTCAGGACCATTCTTCTATAGGGCTGGGAGCAGGAGGATTCCTCCTGACCAGCTTTGAACACAGGGGAGAGAGCTCAGGGGCTGGATCCTGGTGGAGTAATTCAGTACACTTACTCATTCTGTCCTACATAGAGGTCACGGCACACGAGGTGCCTTGGAACACAGCAGAGGGAAAAACACCAGCACTTTCTGTTAGCATCAGAGCACAGGCCAGAGGAACTCCATGACTACTGTTTGTTCCTCCCTAACAAAAGGGAATCTTCATTTAGGCTTGACGACTGTAAATGACCCATCATGACTGGTGATTTAAGACTGAGCAAGCCAGTCTGAAGTCTACACTGTTTTAGACACCAATGATGGGTTTATTATTATTTGAGCTTAGACTTTTTTAAGTCATAATGAAAGACTGCTTTATTTTGTTATAAAATGCATAGGGGTTTTGTTTGTTTGTTTGTTTGTTTGTTTTGTTTTTGATTTTTGTTTGTTTGTTGGGAAACATTTTTCCCCTTTTCCTTTTCAAGACAAGGTTTATCTGTGTAGCCTTCAGTGTCCTAGGACTCATTTTGTAGACCAGGCTGACCTCTAACTCACAGATCCGCCTGCCTCTGCCTCCCCAAATGCTGGGATTAAAAGTGTGCCACCACTGCCCTGCTTAGGAAAACATTTTTGACTAGCGTATGTTTCAAAATGTTAATAAATGCTGAAGTGTTTTTGAAAAACATGTATTTTCAAAGCCTTTTAACCTGACCAATGGAAATATAGGGACACGCCTTTCCAGGTCCTATCATGTTTTCATTTGAAGAAATTATTTTGAGTGTGTCTGTTTCTAGGGCTCTAACTCAGGGCCTTATGTATGCCAGGCGTATGTTCTGGGGAGCCACATCTGACATACTTCCAGTCTCTGAGTGATGAGTCCCTCCATTGCCTTTGGAGTCCAGGTCTGTCAGCTCTTCCTGGCTACTGTAAAAGACACTGGCATGTGATAGTTCATGCTCCGTGCACATCAGAAACTTCAGTGAAAACATCCAAGCATTAATCCACCCCTCCTGGGACACCAAGAGGGAAATGTGATGGTGGTTTCCTACTCTGGTGGAAATGGCTCCAACATCTATAGCAGATGAGCCCCGGACCTCAGAGGTTCAACCCAGAGTGCTTGTTTGCACACATGCAGGAATCCCATTTGGAGCTTGGTTGGGAGGTTGGAGGTGATTTGGAAACTATTTTCAACATACTCCTAGCATTACCTGGAAGGACTCATCCTATTCCATAAAGAGAAGAGAATCTCAGGGGCCAAGGAAGGAGGTTTTCTGTATCCTCTCAGAGCAGAAAGTCAGCCGCATCCACCAAAGGCCAGCCCAGTGTGGGTGACAGCTCTTAAAAGCTGGGAACCTGGAGTGCATGCATGCACAGCCTTCAGATAACTCAAACAGATTGAAGAGCCCCTTCCCACGTAGCTCAGTTGCTCTGAGCCTTATTTTTCTCAACTCAGCTCTAAAACTTACAATCATGCATGAGTCCACTCCTTTACTGTGACACACCTTCTCAAATCAATATATAAATGAAGAGCAGCCTGCTCAGCCAACATATTTAATGGTCGGGAATTTTTAAAAATCAAAAACAAACCAGAATGACGCTTGAACATTGGTTTTAAGTCCAAACAACAAAACTGCGTGTGACTAAGGTATTTGAACTTCATTGTTCTTGGGCTGACTAATCCCAAGGGGTTATGACAAATGACAAAATAGTTAGATGACTTGTGTGCATGGAAGGATTTTGAGAATCAGTCCATATGAGGCACTTGAAGCATGGATTTCAATTTGCAATCAACTTCAAAGCTAGTAATTCATAGCTATGAGCCATTCCTTACAGTGGGAAGCAGCTGGCAGGAAGAGCAGAACATCTCTATTTAAGGAATGCTTTAAGCAGCTGAAGCTTGTGGCATTTAAGATCTTTGTAAAGTATACTAGGTATCTTCTGATGATGGCTAAAATATGTCATCAACAAAATATGTCACCAACAATGTGATGGTCACCTTTTTGTCACTGTGGTGAAATACCTTAGATAAATCAATTTATAAAGAGGAAAGGTTTGTTTTGACTCATGGTTTGGGAGGTTTCAGTCCATGGTAGCTTTGAGTCTGTGGTGATACAGTGCAGCCTGGCAGGGCATGCGGTGGAGGAAGCAGTTCACCTCAGAGAGGCCATGAAGCTAAAAGGGAAACAGAAGGACCTTGGACCTGTCAAGGCCATACCCCTCGCTACTTAAATTCCTTCCACTTATTCCCAACCTCCGTTATTTCCCAGCAGTGTCACAGGTTGGAAACCAAGCCTTCAGCAAAAATGTGCTTTCAAATATATTAGAATGGAATTTTTATTTTGTTTCTCCAAAAAAAAACTCAACTTGGGGTAATGTGTATCTTAACTGACACCTTTTCTTTATTTTACCCATCTAAGTGGACATTAATGGTTCATAAAACATATTTCTTCTAGTTCTCCCCTCAAAATTTCCCTAAGTGGCATCAGATCCCCTTTTACATTTTCCAGCCACCATTCTGCTTGTTATGATCTTAATATTTGCATCTCTCCAAGATTGATATTGAAACTTAATTCTTAACACAGTGGTGTTGAGAAGTGAAAGCTTCGGGAAGCGATTAGGTTAAATTAGATAATTTTCATAATGGCTGTTTCTAATTTGCAAATAATGGGTTTGCATATTTTCTGAAATTTGACAACCATCCCTTGCCACCCCTTACAACATGGTGCCAGTGCTCCACTGGGGTTCTGACTCCGACCCCTGATGTGAAGGGGGAGGGGGCACGTGACTCAGTGGGCAGGAAAAGGAGGTGGCTGGCTTGGGATACAATCTATTGGAGCATGCAAACTTGTTTCTGGTACTAGTACTGTGTCATGAAGCACAAACTTTCTTCTCTAAAATGTTCTGTCCACAGAGGGTGTTAGCAAATAATGTTTGTTGTTGGATACAAGCAGAAGGCCATCAGACCTTTAAGGGGGGGTACTTGTCAAGGATATGTAGAAAAGTACATCCCTTCGTGAGATACTGGAGCTGAAGTGCTCATAGCTATTTTAAAGGTAAACCAGTGAATCGATTTTTTTTTTTTAATAATCAAAGAAAATATAGAATGTTAACTTATGATCATAGTTTTCTTAGCTAGTTTGATGCACTCTGGCCAAGAGCATTGCATTTTCAGCTGTTACTGATTTTAGTTTGATTAAGAGTCTGGTCATTTTGAAGGTACCAGAGAACATTAATAATTGACCTGTAATCTTTCTTCACTGAACCCAAACACCACAACTGTGGCTGCCTTTCAGGCTGCTGGGGACTCAGACTGAAGATGCCCATTTTCTCCAGGTTTTGCTTGCCTCTCTGCAGAGAGGGCTCACCACCTATTTGAGCTGTGTCACGGTTTTCTGTTACTTTGTTCCCATTTCTCCCTTCAGGGTAGGTTCTGAACAGCTTCCCATTCCTGAGCCTCTGCCAACTCCTTCCTTCAGACCTTGTCAATCCTCTCGCCACTTCTGCCTGGACACTGCTGTCCTTCCTTCTATCCACTGCAAATTTGTCATTTTTAAAAAGCCACATTCTTTTGACTCACCATCAGAATGCCTAGGGTTCTCCCTTAAAGTGGTGGATCATTCTTTTCTTCCTGTTTGTAAACCTGTATCTTTGTATTTCAAATTTTTATTTCCTATGTATGTGTTTGGTCTCTATGTCCCTCTCTCCTGACCCTGTGTTATTGGTCCATGTGTGTGTTCACGCACAGGTATGGAAGTCAGAGATTGACACTGGGTGCTTTCCTTAATTCATTTCTGTCTTATTGAGGCATGGTCTCTCACTTGGCCCCAGAGTTTGCTAGTTTAACTACTAAAGATACCCACTTGGCTCTGTGGATCTCCTGAGTCTCGAACTCTGGGGTCAGGTAGGTGGCCACGCCTACCATGCATTTGCCTGTATGCTGAGGATCTGAACGTTCGTTCGTTCGTTTCACTTGTACACCAAGCGCTTTCCCCATGGAGCCATCTTCCCACCCCCTCAGTTTATCTTTTACAAACAGAAATTTATGTTTCTAGACCCTCAAAAGTAATGAGCAGGCAGTTCCTTTCTCTAGAAGGAATCTCTTTGCTCCTGAAGGAGGTGGAGTGTCACTGCCAGCCTGTCTAAGGAATGATTTTTCCTGCAAGGGCCACTGTCAGTCACTGTCAGTCTTTAACCATCTTCAGGAAAAATCATAGGAGACTTTTGTCATCCTAATCATCCCATGATGACAAAGAAACCAGAAACAATCAAGAGACTTAACTCACTCTCCACTTAGCACTGGGGGGATTAAGAAATAGCACCGTCCTAAATCTATTGTGACAACTTGAAGTTTCTTCTTAGTTTAGGATCTAATTTTCTTCTACACGTTTACTCGGAGAAGGGAACCCCTCGGGCCATGATGCTGAGCTGCTCTTTTGCTCTGTAAATACATTTTTAAAATGTACTATAATGTCATTTTGATGGCTTAATTTCTGAAAGGATTTGGCTAATTGCCTTTTTAGGAACGTACTTGGACCAGCTTGAGCTGCCCTGAGTTACTTTTAATAGTATCTGTTGCTTACCTCTCCTTTAGTTTATTTTCCCTGTCGCCTGCCTTCAGAATTCTTTTGCTGATTTGGAGACCTGACCTTGGTTTAAATTAGTTTGACTGTAACATTCCTGCTGAAGCACATGCAATGTTTTAATGGTTAATTACCACATTGTATGAAACTGTCATGGAAAAGCAAGTTGTGAAAACTAAAGGAAATGTGTTCCTCTTCTTGTGACATAGAAATCTCTTTAAAAGACAGCATACCTTTAATCCCAGCACTTGGGAGGCAGAGACAGGTGGGTCTCTGAATTCGAGGTCAGCCTGGTCTATAGAGTAAATTCCAGGACATCCAGGGGTATATAAAGAAACAAAAACAAACAACAAACACAATAAAAACAACAGAGAAATGTCTTTAGCTAGAGGCCCCTCTCCCCTCTGCAAATACAGAGTTGGTTCCCTAAGTAATGAGAATACATTTTGGTACACATTAAATATACATATTAATAGCGACTCAGAGAAACAGGAAGGGTCAAACAAAGGCTTTCAGATCCTGTGCTGATCCTTAATCCAATGATTGGGGAAAAAAAAAAAAACGGTTCTGGCCTGGCCACATTAAGAGCATATGCAGGCCAGTGGTGCCGCCTAGTGGTACAAAAGGGAAAACAGGTTGTGAGGCTGGAAAAGTTCTCAGTATTCCTTCTTTCTCTTGAGACGCTAACACCCATCCTTGGGTGTGCGCCCTATCTCACCCTGTGCCTTAAAAACCTTTTATCCCACTTTGCTTTATATTTGAAAAAGAATACCTGTGTTCAGCTCATACATATGCATCTCATATCTAGAAAACAAATAAATAAATAATCCAACATGCCATGAATGTAATCCTAAATTTATTGGATTGGGGGTACCTTTCATTTGATTTTCTCACTGGACATCCCCCACCCCCCCCAAAAAAAACAAGCTTTGAAATGAATAAGTCCATGGTGCCAGTTTTATAAGGGAACTCTGAAAGATTCTTCTAAAAACAGTTTTTGACGTTAAGCACTGTAGCTGTCTTTTGCCTTGCTACCTTTTAGCCTAAGGTTCCTTTTATGGTACTGCTATGACATCTACTTTCAGCTTCTTCACAAGTTCTCGTGCTGCCAGGTACATTTCATTTCTCTGGACTTTAAATTACTTTTCTTTTATGGCAAAAACCTGAAATGAAAGTCATTTTGTGTCTACCTGACTATGGTGCTCAAAGAACTCTTACTTAACCCACATTGTATCCACCTGTGGTCCATCTCAGCCTCCAGTCCAGTAAACAACTGGTGCATCCCTGGGGCAATGGGGTTGAATGCACAAGCATACTCCATTGGTGCATTTACTCATCCATTAACACAAGCATTTGTTCGTGAAACAATTGTTGAGTAGCTGTTATGTGCCCGAAGTATAGGTTCGATCCTGTTATGCCCTGGTCTCTCTCCTATTGTGTCTATAAATGATTGGTCATTCCCAGTGATGCCAATCATTGAATAGAATACCAGAGAAACACAGAGTCTAATTTGGGAGAGGAATACACAGTGGGAAAATGTGGCCAGATTAATTTGAAACAAAACTGTGAAAGGCATATAGAGACTTTTTCTGCAGGGGATAGTGAAAAATAAAGGTCTTCCCATGTTCTATCTAGATCAGTGGTTCTTAACCTTCCTAATGCCTGACCCTTTAATAGAGTTTCTTATGGTGTAGTAACCCCAACCATAAAAATATTTTCATTGCTACTTCATAACTGAATTGTAATGTAAACATCTTGATATTTCTGATGGTCTCAGGCAACCTCTGTGAAAGTGCCATTTGGCCCCAGATCGAGAACTGCTGATCTAGATGAAAGAGACCATATATGTTACAGCTAGACCAGAGAGCATGGTATGCGATACAGAGTTAGGAGTCTGGGAAAATGGCTTCAACCTATGCTTGGATCCACTTTGGATTTAAATCTGGAAAGGCTGCAGGGTTGATTCTTAACCTCCAAGAAGAACGAAAACAAGGGGATGATAGATCGCCAGGGAGAAGTGTGGCAGGCACATGATTAGGAGGTTAGCAGTTGGCTACAGCACCAGCTGCACACCATGGCTGACTAGCAAGACCATGGAACCCAGGAATAGTAAAACACTTGGCCAATTCCTCCCTTTCTCCATCAGGGAAAAGGCTGATGTGGTCCTCCTGATCTGGAGTGTACCCATGCTATAAGATGGGACCCAGGAAACATTATTTCAGACAACCCAGGGTAGAGATATCTGGCAGGATGGAGGGAAAACAAGTAAGAGCTGGAGAAAGGAGAGTTGGGAAGGGAGCCAAGGATACAAATGCAGACCAGGCTCTGTGTGGTGAGGCTACTGCTGAGGCACAGAGAGCTGGGAAAAGCAGAAATGGACCTAGAGAGTCTGGATCCTGATTATGGTTCACATCCTTAGCCCTCACGCCACCCAGAGGCAGATCCACAGTACTGGCCAGTCATGGTTTTATCTGATGGTCTCTGTCTGCTACAAAGAGAAGCCTCTAAGGAGGAATGAGAGCTACTCTTACCTATGGGAATAAGGAGAAGAACATAGACTGCATTAGGGATTGTGCTGGCCTAGTCAAGTGGTCATAGAAGGTTGTCCTCCAAGGAAATAACCTCACTAGCATTGACTGATGGCCACATTTCCAGTTCCAGGCATTTCACCTCTCCTTTCAGTGGCCTTAAGTCCAATTAGAAGCTGTTGGTACTGCCATTATATGAGTGCCACTATTGTACCTTGTCATGCTGGTCATTGATGTGGTTTATTGGCATCTCATCTGGATAGGACTATTGATTGCTTCCCTTGTTGTCAATTTGAAGAGCACCTTCTGCCACTATAAAAGCTAGTCTTCAGAGAGGAGGCTTTCAGGTTCTGACAGATTCTTATTGCATGGGACATTAGAATTCTTTAATGAACGATTAAACTAAGACAGTGAAGGAAAGCAAATGACCTCAAATCATAGGGTAAATTTCCAAGCCGGAATCTGACTCTGAAGGCCATAATATCCTCATTTCCTCATTGTTCTTTGTTAGGTCACAGAGGGGAAAAGCCAACTGTTCTGTGGATGATTATGTAGGCTTTTCTTTTCAACTGTCTGGATTGAATTAGCTGGCTATGGACAGAATGCTCTGGTCTATGAAATAACAACAACACAACAACAAAAATAACCACAAACAAAGCTCTTGTCTGTTGACTTCTCTGTATGACTAACAGTTTAGCATTTTTCCGGATTCCTCTGGGCCTGTCTGAGTTCAGTCATATGGATACAGTCAGAGTGCAAGGTCTGGCTAGGACCAGCTGTCCTCACGCACGTGGCTGTGGCTTCTCCTGGAAAGCTATGGTGAATCTGGGAAACAATCCTCCCCTCCACGTGGTCTTTCATGTGGCTTCTTCATATAAAAAACAGAACCCATCTCCCAGATACTAGAAGCAAAATTGTGAAAGGTCAGGGCTCACAATGTCATACCATGTTCTGTCTACCAAAACATGTCATTGGCAACACTCTAGAGAGAACAAGGAGAGATATCCCACCTTCAGACAAGAGAAGTTGGAAAATATCCATCAATGCCTGCCAATGGGCCTGGCTCTTTCTGCGTAACCTATCCTTGTCCCTGTCCCTGTAACTCCAGAATCCTCTGGGGATACCCAGATCTTCAGATAGTCAACTCCCAGTGGAGTAGAATTTCCATATACTCTCCATACATCCTTCCATATACATCAAATCTTTAGATTGTCAACATATAATACTTCATAAACATCATGTCAGTAATTACTATACCGTATTGTTTAGGGAATTGTGATGGGTAAAATGTCTAAACATGTCCAGTTATTTTTTTCCTCAGACATTTTAAAGCCAAGATATTTAATTCACAGATTTGGAACACAGATTCAGGAAGCTGGAAATATCTGTACCTTTTAAATGTGTTAGCTGTCTAGGTTTTGTACAGGCAGATATCATGCTATTGAATGCTCTTGAGCTAACTGGGAGTTTCCTACTACCCAGGCACACCGAGAGAGGACAGTGAGAAGTCACACTATTTTGCTTTTCGACTGATCCATCTTGTAGGTCTTGCCTTGGAAATGTAGCTGGGCTCCCAGGCTCCACTTCTCTTTGCTAGCTCTAAATCTTCAGTAGCATTGAGGGTTTTACAGCCTTCTTTGAAAATACTCATAAAGCTTTCCTTTGATTTACAAGAATTCATTGTGGCAGGGAATTGTGGAGAGGAAGAAGATACTCAAAAGGTCAGGTTACATGTGTCCATGCTAGCCCGAGAAACAAAGAAAACTGGAGAGGTTCATATTTATTTTGGTGTGATAGAATTTGAGCTAGATAAAATGTACTATTGACATTCTTGAGCCTACTCAGAGTAAGTGATGCAATTAGGGTAATATTGGACCGTGTGGCTCCCATGTGAGTAAATGGAAGGGATGTCGATCTAAAGGATGAAAAATTATGCTGACTGAGTGCAGTGAGTTCTTGAATGCCTATCTACAGTAATCCCTTAGATTAAGAAAACAGTTGGAATAGATATAGAAGTCTATGAGGGGTCAGACTGGGGCTCTAAAGAGAACAGACCTAGGCCATATGGGAGGGACAAATGAATGCATTTTCTATAGACTTTATCCAAGAGGCTGACTTTAATGTGGAAACCAAGAAGATCTCAGCTGAGAGAAGAGTGGAAGCACTATCTCCTAAGAGCTGTGGAATGGAAGTTCATTGCAACTGCCTAGGCACAGAGAGATGGAATGGAAGTGTTTGATTGTAATAGGGAAGTGGCTTGTAGTTTATTGCAACTGTCTAGGGGTACAAACAGATGGAAGGTGGGGGCCCTTGCAGCCCATCGGGTCACAGGAGACAATGAAAAACATGGAGCTCTTGCATTTGTACCCTCCATAAAGTAAGAACATCATTACCTTTCTTTCCTCAGCTCCCTTTCTTGTCTTCATAGCAATGGTGTCCCAAATGACAGCTTGTTGACAAGGAACAGAAAGGGCCAGGAAAGAAGCGTTGAGGAGGAAACCACATTCCCCTCACCTAGTCATGAGTCTGGCTGGGAAAGGGTTGAAGCATAGCTTCTATACGTGATTGTGCCTGTGACTGAAGTTGGATGTTTAGATCACTAAGCATCATATTGAAACAATCCTGACAGCAATGTTATCTAAGGGTGTACAGAGAAATCATAGGGTTTAATAGAAGTTTTATGTAAGATCGTGGCAAGAATTAGCTCTACATCATGACTATATATCCACACCTCCAAATCCTGCTTTATATGTGTGTGTGTGTGTGTGTGTGTGGTGTGTGTACACACACATTATATTTTCAAGACCCTGCTTACCTGGCACACATATAGACTGAATTTTCTATGCATACACATTCATGATAGATTGATTTATAAATGAAGTATAGTAAAAGATTGTCATTGATATCCAAATTAAACAGTAACATTGTATTCTGTAGTAAAGGTTGCAAAAATGTAGCTTTTTGTCTGAAAATATCCACATTTATCAGACCATAGTTGAGTGCAGGTTAGTGAAACTGTAGAAGTAAAGCCATAGATATTGGAAGACAGATTTCCGTGGACTTTATAGACAGAGGGACTCAGGAAGACTGTCATGTGCCCCATAGACAAAGAGAGCTTCTTTCTCAAGATGAAGAAGGTGGGCTTAACCCTTCCCAGTTCCACACATTCCTCTCTGTCAAGTGTTGGCTGCATCTGTGTGGATTCTTTCTCCTTGTATCTGTGTGAATTCTTTCCTCTTACTCTGGATTTAGATGGAGACAGCACTGGCGGGGGTTTGGGGGAGCAACAACAGTTTGTTTACTTCCCACTCTGAGACTCCTCACAGGGACACATTTTGGCTGGTGAACCTGCAGTGAGGTGACTTTTTTTTTTTTTTTTTTTTGGAAAGTGTGTTCCTGTTAACTTGAATACTTCAAACTACCCAGTGCAAAGTTTTGAGGTTCATTTGAAGTTACAATACAAAGGGAGAGAAAGGATCTTTGTTCTTTGAAAATCAAAGAACACACTGTTAGAACTTGCCAGTTATTAGTATTTCTTGCTCAGACAAATTTACCGTCTGTAAATCTTGGGTCTTTGGCATTTAATCGAGATTTATTTGCAAGCTTGAACTTTTGCTATTTATCCATTGTTTGATTTTTTTTTTTTTTGTAACTTGCAAACTTTCTCTCATTTTGTATTTATTTCTATGTCAGGCACCAAGATGGTCTACAAATTTGTTTTTGTTGTTAAAAAAGCAAGTAAACATGTTAGCATATAATCTTCCAGTAATGGCGTTGGAAACAAAAATCACAACAACTTCCAGTGCCGTTCGGAGCGATCTTTGCGCTGCCTGTTGTGAGAAGTGAGGGTATGTAAAATAAATGATGTATGGAACTGTAGGATGCGACTTTCCCAGATACCTTATGTGTAAGGAACATTAAACATAGGGCTCTCGTTTAGCAAATAAATAACCATTCATTTCAATGGCTGCATAGTCTGGACTTTCGTGCATATTTTTGCAAAAATAAGAAGAGGCCATTAGGGATTTAATATAAAATAAATCGCCAAGGGGTCTTCTTGTAGTCCTAGTCTTTCTGCCACATGGTGTGTTACTAATGTGCATAAATGGGCTTAAATGAATTTGTTATCTGTATTACATTTGCAGTATGTATATATTTATATATTATTTTTTAATTGTGTTTAAAAATAAAACATTAAATACATCATTTTGGAGAGTTGAGAACGTAGAATACGTAAATCAATCAGCTTCAATTAGTATTAAAAATGTCAGTATATTAGATTTGCCTGTGGGTGTATTTACCCCACAGAGTTTAATGTATTTTAGTTTTGTCATCTATGAGGTAGCCATATGGTTAATTTGTCATCTTATAAGAATAGGAGGCTATGATCCAAGTTCGATTAATGACATGACACTTATGCGCCTCCAAAAGAGCCCCGTCTTCATTGCTTTATTGATGCCCTAGGTCAGACGCTGAGCTCTGCTTCAGCACAGCACGGATGGCTTCCAAGGAGCCAAGGAGCTTTGCTGATTTGCTTTCTTCTCTAAGTTCCTCATACCACTATCGTAGCTACAGAAAGCAGGTGGTAGGGACTTTCTGAATCACAGGAAACTATTGGACAATACTGCATCCACAGTGTAGTTTCCTAAGAGTTTGTCATTAGCTGTGTCTTACCTTGATAAATGAAAATTAATAAAGTCTAATCTGATAAGACTGAAGAGCTGGAAACATTCTCTGCATTCAAGTCTAGAATTATTCTAAATGGTTTTGACAATATATTTTTGAGCTATAGTCGTTTGTCTTAAAATGCATTGATGGTTGTCTAGTAAAGATGTTCTTATTAAGGAAATCATCAACTTAAGATAATAAAGATGCTGATTAGAGATAGATGCTGATGAGACAATCTGTTAAGAGATATCGAATTGTTATATCCATGTTAAGTTTTCTAGATCTAATTTCTATTCTAGGTATTGTCTACTCTTTGGGGTAAATACACTCTTCCAGTATTGTATTCTAATCTGCTCTTTGTGAAACTATTATTTTCAAAGAGCAAAAACTTTCCAAAATTCCATACCGCCAGTCTTCTCTTTCAAGTTGTCTTAATGTAATACTCTTTATTTGCTAAGTTATCATGCAATTAACATACATATCAGGTAAATATTAGACCTTGGCTAATAGGTCTTAGTCATATTTGTTTCTGAATATAGATTAAATCCCCATTTCATAAGCAGCTACAAAAGCGGGGAAGTTGGTGGACGTGTGTGTGTGTGTGTGTGTGTGTGTGTGTGTCTGTGTGTCTGTGTGTATGTGTAACGTCCCCATCTGACTAGTGTGGAAGTTGTTCTTATTTTGTTTGTGCTCTATCTGGCCAATTTGTCATTTTGGAGTTGTTATTCTTGCTTCTATCACAGCTTTACTGGAGATGTTTACGGGCATGGGCTTGAGCAGCAGGAGGTGTGTTTGAAAAATGTTAAGTGTAAAATAGATCTTGTAATGTATTCATATGTTATTCAGTGTTTGTTTCCACTGCTTGACAGTGTATGCACACGATCCAACACGTACAAGGAAGGACTCTTAAATAGATAAAGCCTGTGTGTCTCTGTCAATCCAGGGAACAGAGGGTCAGGCTTGTCACAGAGATATATCCTGGCCAGGACTATGCTACAGAGTCTCCCTTTTCTGAAGCCCTAACAAATATGGACAGGAGTAGTCCAGTGCCTAAGCACATAAAAGCACTGGTATGATGCTTAAAGGTAAAAATAAAGAGTGGGAAAATTGATTTTGCTATTTAATAATAATTTGTTATTATTTATTATTATTATTTATTAGAATAAAATAATTTAGAATATATTATTTTTATTTTTCATAAATGATATAAAACAATGTGAAAATTGTCACTCACCATCCATAAGTGCAATTAAAAATCACCTCGTTTACATTGTGCTTCTCTGTTTCCAAATAAATTATCAATCATATCTTTGCTAGAAAGAAAGAGGACTGGGCTGGGACTCTAACACTCCCCAGTGCCGAGCCTTCTCTGCCACCATGGCTTCCTATCCAGATGAATGTTAGTCATATAAGGGCCGTTTTAAAAACATGGGCCCTGGAGAAGTGTTTCACATGAGGTCACTCAGCTCTCTAAAATATTTTGTATGCCGTGTTTCACTCTTGATAAATTGTAAAAGGTGATGAACAAGGTAGTATTGATTTAAAGTAGTTGAAACTAAATTTTATGGCATGTATAAAAGTGTACACAGTGATCAACAGTTCTTTTGTCTGTCCTCTGACTGGATAAGGACTTTTACTGTCTAGCCATCCTGGTTTAATATGCTCAGGGAGTCAGGGTGTTTCAGTATTTCTTTCCTGGGCTTTCCCATGGTATGACATGTCATCTCTTACGTTTAACTTGGAACGAATTATACTCTACCTGCCCCCCAAAACAGTCTTTAACTCATATATCTGCCCCTGATCAATATTCTTTTTCAAATCTATAGTTTCACTCTGTATGTTCAGTCATGAAAACGTGAATTTTGCACGTGGATCAAATCTTGTGTCACATCTATGATTGCTCATGAATATTCATCAAAAATCACCAATCTTCCGTTTGGTTCTCATTACTCTATAAATAGTTTCCTCCTTACCCTGATGTTGTGTGGTAAATCTGCAAAATCAGGATCAGGCAAGGTAGCATCTTGGATCCTTTTCCTCTGGGTCTCCCCTAATCTTAGTCGGGGGTGGGGGATCTTACCATTTCATGGGTGCAGAAGATTCAGAGAATGCCAAATTCAAGGGAAGAAAAGTTTTACATCTACCTACACCATTTATTATAAGAGCCATGACCTCTCAGCTCTGTGGCCAGGCTGCATGCTTAAGGATGCTCTCATAGCAATAGAGAGAATATAGAAGGCTGAGCTGTTGTGGTGATAATAGCCCTCGAGTAGGTGTCTAAGAATGTTTCTATGCAGAACATTTTAGCTTCTTTTTTTTGTGCTAAGTTCTTCAAAAACCAAACTCTGTAAATTTGCAATTGTTCATTGTGTTCATAACAGCACTATTTAAATTGGAAGCAACCCAAGAAGTCATGAATAGATGAAAGAATAAATATGATGTGGCATATGTATACAATAGATAGTGCTATGCCAGACTTATAAAGAAAGGGACTCTCATTCTACAAGGCGACAAACCTTGTGCTAGGTAAAAATGACCAATCACAGAGACATGGATATTGTTTGAGCACCTACATGTGGTATCTATGGTAGTCCAATTCTTGGTTCTAGAAACTGGACTAGTGTTGGGTTGGATGAAGGAGAAAATGAGAGACTGTTGTTCAATGGGTATTGAGTTTTAGTTTTCAAGACAAAGATGCTCTAGAGATTGGTTGCACATCAATGAACATACTTAGTGGTTCTGAACTATGTCAATGACCGAACAGATGTATTAAGCAAAGGAAGAATACAGTTGTAGCATCTGAATGAGATTGTCCCCTAATAGGCCCATATATTTGAATAACTTGATCCCCAAATGGTGAAGCTGTTCAGGAAGGAATTAGGAAGCAGACTTGTTGAAGGACTTTTGTCATTGGTTTTAAGTTGGTAGTAGTGCTTATCATGGCAATAGAAAAGTAACTAAGACAGAAGTTGGTACCAAAGAATGGGCTGTTGCTGTGACAGACTCAACTGAGATGTTTTTGGAGGAAGGTGGAAAGGACTTTGGAGTAGAAAAGCAATTGAATGCTCTAAGTGGGACTTAATGAGCCATTTTGGTAGGAACTTGGGAAATAGTAGTGCTATTAGCAATATGGACTATGGAGGCCCAGCTCAAGGGAATTCAGGTGGGTACACTATTAGCTACTGGTCTTCAGATGAGAAGGATTAGGAGGTGTGCCTTGTTGGAGGAGGTGTGTCCCCGAAGGTGGGCCTTCAGGTTTCATTCTCAGCCTGTCTCATCCCCTGCTGTGACGGTCTCTGTAACCACCAGGACAGCAGAGTAAGCAATCCATGTGAGGCAAGAAGTAAATCAGGTTCAACATTACTCAGAAGCCAGTGTTTGTTCAAAACTTCTGAGTCTGACACTGGATAGTTTATCTTAGGCACACTTAAGTACAGTACAATTTGGAAAAAAAGTTCCCCAGTATACACAATTCTGTGTGCACAAGGAAGCATAGTTACATCAAACCTCAACTCAAAGTACATGTCACTTCTTCCATGAAGATGAGTTCTAGAGATAGGCTACATGTGTTACCTTAAGGTCCTAGGGGAAGATCTGGTACAGTGTCAATCATACACATAGTGAAGAAGTCATTTAGGCTATTAGCTACCCCTGGTCCAGCTTGTGGCAGCTTGATATGACCTGGCCTTTACCCATAGCACAAGGATCACCTAGGCTATTAGCCACCTGAATTCCCAGCCTTCCAAGTAGAAAACAAGTTATATGTCTTTGCCTTGAAAAGACAACGTCTTGCCCATTTACCATTCCTGGTTTTCCTGGTGCTATTGAGCACAAGGACCTTTGTGCTCCTAACACCCTGCTACCTATTTGCTGATCAAGATGTAAGCTCTCAGTTGCTCCTGACACCATGCCTGTATTCTACCCACTGAACCATGGACTCTAACCCTGAAACCATAAGCCCAAATAAGACATTTTTATAGGTTGCTTTGGTGTCTCATAACATCAACAGGAAAGTAAATATAACCTCCACTATTCCAGACTTTGCATATGGATTCTAAAAATAATGTTCATCGAGTGAGCTTATACCAAACATCCATTTTGCTTTATTGCACTCTCTGTCCTGCTGATAATGTATGACCTGACTTTTTGAGGATTGGTACATAGCTCCCTGTGTGACTTGTTAATGAGATTCACCATAGTCCTTGCTACTATGGCTGCGAACAGAGGTCCTGTAATGAGATGACTGAGTTGGGGACAGGCTGATGTGTATCAGACTTCAATGAACTTCTAGATGTCACTGTAATTGTGTAGAATAGAGAATGTGTACTGTATACTGAGCTGTACTGAGACTGTGGTGGGACTGTGTACTGAGACTGTGTACTGAGACTGTGCACTGAGACTGTGTTGCGACTGAGGACTGGATGTGCATGAGACTGTGACTGAGACTGTGCACTGAGACTGTGTGCACTGAGACTGTGTCATCTGAAAACTGTGTGCACTGAGACTGTGTGCATTGAGACTTGGACTGAGACTGTGCACTGAGACTGTGTGCACTGAGACTGTGCACTGAGACTGTGCACTAGACTGTGCACTGAGACTGTGTACTGAAACTCTTCCTTCTGCCTTTACTTCCCAACACTATCTTCTGATTATTTTCAAATTTCCCCATCCTTGTTTATTTCTTTCCTCTTATCAATTGTGCTCTGGTCTCTTGTTTCTCCTGTACGAGGGGGTAAAGTGATCTTTGTCACAAGGAGATTTTGTTCTTACAACTTTGCCAGTCAGTGAGTTACACTTCTTGTTTTGGATTCTTCTTGTTATTTGGATCTTCCTTTAGAGTTGTTAGGATTTGCAGCTTAGATTGCTGATGGAAAACTAATACGTATGCTTTCTTAATTTGTTTAGGAGAATTTTTGTTAATGGCTATGTAGCTCTTGAGATGATATACTTAACTTAAAGTGTAAGATAAACATCAAGCGAAGGCATTAGTTGAGTCATTGGGACAATCACTAGGTTTCTATCCATTTGTAAGGCTTTACAATGGTTTCTTGTATCCTCAGAGTCTCAATATCTGTCTGTTTCAGTTTTGTCCTGAAATGTTCTGAAATGTAGAAAGTCAATGTATATAATACAACTTGAAATGATTTTTAGCCTTCTTATTAAAGATTTTATGTAACTTTTATGGGTACCCAAGGCTTTAAATTGACGTCATATACTAACTACTACATGTAAAAAGTTAAATATATGATTCCTCAGAAGTAGTAGATTTAGAGTCTATTAATAAAATTCTGTATTTTTACAGTGAATACATGCATACATATCTATGTATGTGTGTCCGCCCTTCATTTGTCTTTTCTGCCTCTCTTTTTCACCCTGCTTCCTCAGACATTTTAGAAGAAACTAAGAGACAATAGAAAACATAATCCCATGACTTCCAGAACTTTTGACTCTCTCACAGAGGATCTGGGTAATTCAAAATTAGGTTGAAGACACCTTAAGACATGCTGGGTCTGAGCTTGCTGTGGACTGAGGCATTTCTTCTTGGTTATCTCCAGAGCCACAGTGTCTGCCCAGGTGCCACTGATAGACTGATACTAGAAGAAACAGAAGTAAGGCAGAACCCCCTTCAAGGCATGGGGCCATGCCTGCCTGATCCCTCTGAATGTTTTCCTGGGACTTAGGAACTCCACAATGTTTTGACAGACTGTCACTGGTGTGGCTTTATCCAGAATATAACAGACACACTCTTCAGATGTGTTGTTGATATGTGACTGTAGGTAGAATAACAATCTATGCAGATTCATTCTGGAGGTTGGCCAATGCTCCTCTGAGTATGTGGATACTTGGCTTACTGCAGTGCAGTTAAGCCCCCACTTGTACTCAAAGAGTATCCTTTCCACTCTGAACATATGTTGAAGCTTCAGGACACCAGAACCTTCTCCACCTTTCTTCATGGTAGGCAGAGAGCACCGGCAGATGTTGTCTTCTTTTAGCAGGTCTAGATCACAAGACTGAGCATTTGAGAAACAATAATAATAGTTGTTAACTCATAGAGATACTGAGTGTATTCTGGACACATTGCTTTGAACTTTATCTTGGGCTGAGGATCTATCTCAATGGTAAAGGGCTTGTCTAGCACATCCATAGCTATGGGTTGGTTCACTTCCCAGCACTTAAAAAAACAGAAGGGAGTGAAACAATGGCTCAGCAGTTAAGTGCACTGGTTGCTCTTTCAGAAGACAGAAGGCATTGATTTCTAGCACCCATGTAGCAGCTCACAACTGTCTATAACTCCAATACACCCTCTTCTGGACTCTACAAGCACTGCGCATACATGGTACACAGATATACTTGCATGCAAAATACACATAAAAAAGACAAAACAAACAAACAAAGCAAACCAAATACAAACACAAAGACTATTTAACCAATGGTGCTGATTCACATCATAATATCATTACTAAAGAGGCTGATTCTGATGAAAAGCTCTAGAACGTCTTGAGCCCTTCAACAAATTCCAGGTTGGCCATGCTAATGTGGAAAACCTTGTTTCCAAAAGAGAGCCAAAGTTAATGTAAGTTTTTGTGGCTACTCACCTGGTTCTTGGGATATACTGTGGAATATGGAAGCAACCCCAGGGCCTCATACATACTAGAAGGTGCTGTATTCCCAGCCAGTCCTTAGTTTTTGCATCTGTGTTTTATAGAACAAAGGTCTCAGACTTAGGAAGGATGGGTAGCCAGCTCACGGTAGGTCATGCAGCTACACAGTAGTAGAAAAATGATCTCTCTTGCCACAGTCCAGAGCTCCTCACTACATTTACTCCAGATGTTTCCAAGGTGAGAAGGTCCGAGGGCCTTCATCAGTTGCTGCTTTTGCCATTTGCTGTATCAACATGTGCATTCCTTTATTGTCTTTGAACTACAATAGCTTGTCTAAAGGAAAGAAAATGTCAGGGCTGGGAAATGGCTCAGATGATCAAGTGCCTACTGTTGAAGCGTGCGAACCTGAGTTCAGACTCCCAGCATCCCGTATATAACAGTTATGATGGCACATATCTGTAGCCTCAGTCCTATATGGGGAAGAAGAAACAGGTGGATCCCTGAACTCTCTGGTGGGCCAGCCTAGCTGAATCACTGAGCTCCCAGTTCAGGGAGAGGCCTTGTCTCAAAATACAAGGTGGAGAACGATAGAAAACGATGATCATAGTCGACCTCCAGTCTCCACGCTCACGTGTATACAAAGGCACCAGCACACAGGTGTTCAAATGCTTCCAGATGTACACATGTCAGGCACAGAAGGACGTCTGTGGCTGCCTGAGCTCTTAGTTGATACGTAGATAATAAAAGCACAATATCTTCCTGGAGGGATAATATTTGTCAACTCATCTTCCCTTAAGAGCACATTCTAACTTTTTTAAGAGAGTATCCTTCGGTGAATAGCTGCCACGCTTATTACTTGCTGTATCCAATATTGTTTACATTGTTTGTTGTTCTCTGTATGCTCTTTTGTTATTTCAGAGTGTCAGTATTTATTATTATGGTTGTTACTATTATTCTTTATTTTATTGACTTAGAGCCCTTTCCAGCCTAGAAAGCAATGCTCAGAGAGTTCTCACTCTACTCTACCTTAACAGCCCATGGTAAACGAGTAAGATACATCCCTATCCACACCATGTAGTAGATATAATGAGAATTTTAGCAACTCCTTGTACTTTAGCTTTAGACAAGTTAAAACCATCAGCTTTATTGTCTCTAAAATGTACTAAAACAAAGCTCCAAACTAGTACATAGCCACTATGGCTCACTAGTAATTGAAAAACAAACAAACACAAAACAAAACAGTACTTGCATTGAAGACCAAAATGGAAACACGGTTGGGAAAATATCTATCACTACTGGTAGATGCTACATTGGTAGATGCATACAATGGTAGATGCATAGAAAGAATCTTTACATGTTTCTAGTAAAATGACTGTCATTTAAAAAAAAACAATAAAAGTTCTACAAAATAGCTAATTTATTTATTAGCATCTTTAGGTTCCCAAGTAATAAATCAAAATGTGTTTTGAACCATGATAAGTTAGTTTTCCTGAGAGGTTCGCTTATATTTGAATAATGAGAGTGTTAACCTGTTGAGCCCCCTTGTCCCTAAAGCTATTGCCTTTGGGTGTGTGGAGAAGCACTCAGCAGCCCTTCAGACCTGACATCCTGCTCGCTGTGAGGCTTTAGTGCTGGCCTGCCTCAGCACCCAACATGGAGGCTGCCTTTGCCTTTTCCCCATAGAGAGCATGGAGATCAGCTGCATTCTCAGCCATCTTTAGAAAGAGGACACGGGTTGAAATGACATATTTGACATTAAGAACATGCTGTTTATTGTGTGAAGGTATCATTGCGTATTGAGCATAGTATGTTATATATGCACTGATGAAGATGAGCATATAGAGAAAGACTTGCCGTCATTTGGTCTTAGCCAAAATAGAACGGACCAACTTATCTGCAGTGGCCACCACATGCACCAAGGACAACAGGCCATGCCGGGAAGAAATAATGACTACCTGATGATGAATTGACTCCAAATAGCGGTTCAAATCACATATTAGGTGAAGGAACTAGACACTTGGCTTGCTGGCCACTTCTAGACTACGTAGTCATGGTGTTGTTCACATGCAATCCTCTCCAGGCTTCAAGAAAGAACCTATTTTTTTTCCTACCCATTTTACAGAAAAAGAAAATGCTGAATAATTTCTTAATCTGGCAGTAAGCGTCTGAACTGGGATCCAAGGGAGTCTTAGAGATGAAGTAAAGTGATAGTGAAATAAAACAAGCCCTGGCATGTGCTGAGTCAGACCTAAAGCTTAGACTCTGTACAGCAGCAAGGAGCAGTATCCTAGTGTAGCCAAGGGCAGTGCCCCTTCTGCTCCCTCCCAAAGTGGCTCATCTAGAAAAGTAACTTAAAACAATACTGAACTGTGTTAAGGGTAATATTTAAAATGGCGGCACCCAATATGGCTTGTTGTTTACAGTGCCGCCATGTTCCCAACTAGGCAAGGTCGGAGGCCACTAGCGGCTGGCATGTTCTTGCCAAAAGCACCGACCCTGGTACCCATGAGACACCAGTGTGGGAGATGGCTCAGCCAATCTCCTCCCATGCTGTCTCCGAAATGCTTGGCTGAGCCCAGACCATCCCGCCATCCACACAGTACCGGTAGAAATGAGACTCTAAAGGTTAATTATTATCCAAAGGCTTTATATATTTAGAAATGCTCAATTAACAATTTGCCCATATAATTAAGTTGTTTCCCAGTATCTAACCTTATGATATAAATCATTATCCAGGACCATCCTGGACCCGTGCTTGGTCCTCCATGGCTCCTACATCTCTCCTCTCTTCCCTAGCTCCTCTCCTCCCGACTCCTCACTCCGCCTACCTCTCACACATCCCAATCGCCAAGCTTTATACAAATGTCGTGGGAAGATATCCCACTACAAACTGAACAAAAGGGCATTTGCCTAGAAAAAAAAAGAATCTCTAACTCTAAGAGAGATGACTGTATGGCTGTTTAGATGTCTGCTTTAATAGACTGTGACACTCCTTTAAATTTTTGCACAAACTGCTTCACAGTAATAAGAAAGGAAAAAACCCAAATCATTTAAATATTTTTACTTTAAAATCTTCACGTTTTACTAAGATATGATTGGCAAATAAAAATTGGATATATTCAAGGTATATAATATGATAAGTTGATGTGTGTATATATACCTGTGAAAATTCCATTCTAATCAAGTTAATTCACACACTCATCACCATATACAGGTATGTATATGCTGTGTGTGTGTGGTGTGTGTGTGTGTGTGTGTGTGTGTAAAGAACATCTTCGCAAATGTGAAGAGCGCAGCATTTTAACTATGGCCTTAGGCTCTGCATTGTGCCTTTCAAGCTTTTTCATCTCATAGCTGAAAGTCTGTGCCCTTGACCAACCCTCCCCCCATTTTCTCCATCTCCTGGCTGTAGAAGCCAGCATTCTACTTTCTGGTTTTATGAGTTTGATTGTTTTAGATTCCACATATATGGGACATTAAGTGGTATTTTCTAAAAGGACACTTTTTAAACTTGAACACAAATGGTAACAAAAGTATGCATGTTATGCTTAACTTTTAACCGCTTGGCTTTAGTTACTGCCCATTGTATTGGAAGCCTCGTTTCCTTGTAACCATGTTGTGTCTCGAAAGCTTATTGAGCATTACGATGCTCCAAAGCATCCAAACAGAATTAATTCAGGAAGAGAATCATTTCTTCTTGTCTCGGTCTGATATTTACCATCTGGGAGGCTCAGCATCACTTCCCAGCAGGCTTAATTATAGCAAACACACAGCCACATTCGGCAAATACAGGGAAACAGCCTTTCTCCAATTTAATTTTTAAAATCTGCTGCAAACTTTTTCTTTTCCTACACTGACTCTAGCATAATAGAGTACAGCTCTCCTGGCATTCCAGAGGGAAGTAGCTTGCCACTGACTAGTAGAGTTATAATAAATAGCAACAACATCAAATTGTACCTGGAACCCAGCTATACTCAGGCACACCTGTAATCCCAGCACATGGAAGACAGAGCAGGGTCACAAGTGGAAGACATGCCTGTGATGTTTCATGGTCTCAGCCAACAAAACCTGTGTCTGTGAAGGCAGAACCAGAAAGTTTTCCCTGTCCTGCTCCTACCTTGGAGAACACGAGGTACACAGAGGAAATGATCTGATATGACAGGAAGTTGAAGATTTCCAGTGTCAGGGTGGGATCACTATAGTTAGAAACTCTGTCTTGCTTTATAGTAGACTTATTACAGATCAATCTATTATTAATTCATTGTTTCAGTAAACAAAATCCTGGGCCTGGTATGGCAAACCACTAAGACGCAACACCACATTGCTCTCAGATTGCCATGTGTTTAGAAAACTTCTTTCTGGTGAAGCTGTACAGTGACCTGCCCCATGTGAAGAGTTAGCTCGGAGGGCCCAGGCAGGGTGTGTTACCGAGAAAAAGCAGGCTTAAATTGTTGAAATAAGAACTCTTTATCCCTTACCTCAAATCCTGCCTGGTAATCAGTGCTGCAGCTTCTCCAGGTTTAATTCACGAAGAAGTGGCTTCTCCCCTGCTGCTTTCGCTTTTTGATTCCTGTTCAGGATAAAGAGGGGGTTGCCTGTCTATCTAGAGTCTTGCTTCCTCATGCTGAGAGCCAGGGTCTTAAGCAGCCAGTTAGATAGCACAGTGAAGATTATGGGACATTTGTGATAATCATCCTCGATTGTCAATCATCTAGGACTTCCAGGGTTTGAAATAAAAGGAAGAACTGGACAAGGAAAGGCCCAGGAAGCAGATGTTTTCACCAGTCTCCTACCTGGCAGGAACTGGGGTTTCACAGGGATGTGCTTGTGGAGAAATCTCATGGAAATGCTTGGCAGAATCTAATTCAGGATTTCCTGCCTTCTACCCCAGTAGACCCCAGGTAGAAGGCTTCCAAGAAAACTGCATTGCCATAGTCTTTTTAGTTTTGACTCTTTCTCTGGTGCAAGTCCTACTTGCAAAAGGCAGCTCCACACAGAGCCCTCTAGTATTCTAGTATTCTTTTCGGAAGGAGAATACTGTTGTGATATGGTGGCAAGGCCACTGGATAGGAAGTGTGATGCTTGGGTGTTGAGTTCTGGCTCTTCCACATGCTAGTACTGTGAATGTCAGCAATCATTCCTCCAGTGAAATGGGAAAACGGGTGATTGCTGAGGCTGCATCCAAGGGTTGTGGGACTCAATGAGATGATGGTATTAAGACCTTTGCAAACAGTGAGATGCCACTGAGGGGTCAGTGAAAATCAAACTTTCCTGATTTTCCAATGGACCCAAAATGACAATTCATTTGAAAAACATTGTGTTGAAGTTGTTTGAACAATATTTCCTGAAGAAATGTAGACTATGTATTGTCCGAAAAAACTGAAAGTTGGAGGCTGAAGGCCATCATATAGAAACTGAGCACCTTGTGTAGGTCTTCTCCTGAAAAATGTTGGTGCTTAGGAGTTTGTTCTTGCTCTTCCCAGCAAGGCGCTGCAGGATAACTGTCTTGACTCCAAAGTGCAGCTTACAGGTATACCCTTCCTTGAGAGAGAAAGTAGTTAAGACAGAGGCTCAGGTTGAGAACTGAAGGATTTAACCAAATCCAGCCCTGTGTGTGAGCTGTGTGTCAAGATCATGCTAGTTCTGTGTTTGCAACTGAGCTTTTGTCCTTTTCTTATTCTCAAAGTTGTTGTCCCAGCAATCTGCAGCAGTAGCTATGACCCCAGTTGAGTTGTCATCATGGTCAGACTGGAAAGAAGTAATACCGTACCAGTTAGTTGTGAGTGCTTAGGTTGTGTCCAATACTGTACTGTCCCAAGTGTTTTCCATAGATTACACCTAATCACTGCCATTGTCACCACTATCCCCCTTCATAGGTGAGAAAGGCTGGGTATTCTCCACTGGCACATGACTAGCAAGAGGAGGAAAGCTTTGAACCAGGAACTTCATGGGACCACTGGGCTCCACTGCACTTCTGGATATTGTATAGAAGAAGTGAGCAGTTTGTGGGATTAAGGCCTATAATCTGCAATAAATTATCAACTAAATTCATGAACTGTTGCAACATCTTTTTAAATTAAGCAACTCCTTGAACTAGCTCTATTCATCATAGATGATGTGTTTCTTTTGACTGGGCCATAGCTGTCCATTGAGCAAACAGTGCTGCTTACTCAATACTATTTTGATTCTCATGTTCAGCAAAGTTTGGCAAATGATTACATAGGGAATTTCTGACCTTTGGGCACTTACAGCCTAGTATCCCAAATTATAAAATCAGGTGGGGGCACAAAGATAATATTAGTATTATTAGTATTAGTATTAGTCACCTCAGCCAGTGACTCTTGGTGACAACTTTGAAGGATGAAGAGGATCCAGGCAGAAAGACAGCTTAAAATAGAGAATGTTCTAGAATGTCCCTAGAGGAATGGATAAAAAAATTTTTTAGACGTCAGAGATGTTAAGTTGCTACGGCATAGGAAGAGAAGAGGTTGCAGTAGGGAGTGACCAAATCAGGAGAAGCTTGGCTATGAAGGACTCTGGGTACCGTGCTGTCAGACACAGCATTCTATGATAAGAAATAGACACTGCCAGAGAGAAGCAGCTGGTCTGGTAAGGAAACCATGGTGCTGCCATGGTGACTAGCCAGGCTGGAACAGCTGGGTCTCTGGATCAAAGCATCATCTTTAATTCTACCTCAAGTAAAAATACTACATATGAAGAGAAATGGCAAATGAGTAAAAGTTGGAAAGTTATCCATGAGGATACATTGAGACCAAGAAGAGTAAGCTATTCTGAAAAGAATTAAAAAAAAAAAAAAGGAATATAACAATGTAAGCATAAAATAAAACAATAAAAAGAACAAAAAACCTTGATAATAAAATAAGAAAAATGCAACAATGAGTCAAACTTGGTATAGAATAGTCAAAACACTAGGAAAAAATAATTCGAAATTAGGATTGAGAACAATGGATTTTTCAGCAGGTAAATTTGACTGGTCAGTTTTATAAAAGTATATCTTTTAAAAAGGAATTCTCAAATACAATAAATTCTGTGATTTGCTGGTAGTGCGGGAGGCAGAGAGGACCCGGGAACAGTAAGGAAGCAGCTCAGGTCTTATACCCACGAACCCAAAGGCCCAGGAGAGAATTCCTCATCCACACAGAGCTATCAGTCATCTGCCCTCAGCAGCCCTGTGTGCAGGCTCCATACAGAGCCCCTGGGCTTCTCATTTGCATTACTGAGCTGGGGATCCTGTAAATATAAGAGAAAGAAGTGGGTCCAGGAGGTAGAAACATAGAAGATAATGAGTTTTAATGTGAACATTTAGAGTTTTAAACATCTAAAATTAACCCAAGGCAACTAACCGTTGACATTGTCTATGGAGGTTCATAAGTGAGGATTTGGGTACTCAGGTGAATGGTAGGGATACTTGAAAGTCCTTGACATTTTTGGGTGATAGTGGAGAAAACAACAGGTTGAAATAAGACTATTGATAATAGTTTGGGAGAAAGAACAAAGACATACACGGAAGTAAAGGTTAAAAG
The DNA here is from genome assembly GCA_021653895.1 of Mastomys natalensis. NCBI lineage: Eukaryota > Metazoa > Chordata > Mammalia > Rodentia > Muridae > Mastomys > Mastomys natalensis. The sequence goes on along the minus strand of JAJTUV010000314.1, from coordinate 36,889 downwards.
CTAATTAATACTTGTCAATTAAGGGAGTAGAGATGATCAGAGGCTGACACCTTTAACAGGAGAGTTAAACGTATGCCACTGGCCTTATTCATTTAAAAGCCTGGGATAGGCACCCTTCAGCGGACCCCACTTTTAATTATGTCTGATACAGACAGGGGTAATGATTCCTCCACCTTTTCGGATTTGATTTCTTTAATTTGTGTGACTTTAAACACTATATCTCCTTGAGTCCTAATGCAGGTATTCAGATTGTTTTTATTTCCTCCCCCACGTACATTAGTTCAAGGATAACCTTATTTATTAGACCCTTAGAAGATTAGGTATCTGTGGATGCTTCTGAGCTGCCACAGTCCTCTTCAGACCTGGTAAATGATCCCTAAAAGACATGAGGATTCAAGTTCTGGCTTCTGCTGAGAACTGAATATTTTCCAAACTGCCTGATTCTCAGTCCCAGCTGAGACCTAATGCAAGTATTTTGCTTACGAGAGCCCACCAATGAGAGGTGCTTCTAACAATATGTGTCAAGCAGAGTGTGGGTGCTGGTAGGAGTCAGATTTATGCATATTTTGGTTGTCCATTTCCAGCTGCTTTTGTGGAGCCAAACTTTTTATGTTAACAGCATTATTATCACATTTAGCAGAGAATAATGAGATTTGGAAGTGATACATCATTGGCAGTTCATAGTACCATTTGAAAGCATGCCTGTTTTTAAGTCTGCAATAATGAGTCAAAGGGAGAGAGACACTCTCTGGCATGCACATATACACTCTATCTCTCTCACACACAGCTATAAGTCTTAACAACTGGTCCAGAATAGTTATTTTGTAAATGTTTTCTTTCCAGAAGGGGCCCTATACAGTGGCTCTATTTCTCCCAGTAATCTAAGTGGACAAGAATATCTCAAGGTTGAGGTAAGTGGCCAGTAGGATTTGCTTAATTTTTAAAGAGCATCCATCATAAAATAGACGGAGGTTTCCTGCCAGGATTTGACTGGTATTGATTCTCTGAAGACTGTTTAATAACATGGTGTGGATTAAGATAGTATTGAAGTGTCTTATATATGGGAACACAAGATTTCTTCCCTTTACTTTATTCCTTAAGCTTAGGGACAATCCATGCAAGTATTCCCTCTGTGTCTCTTGGACTCTATATGATGATCCTTTAATAATTACAATATTTTACATAAGTACTAATGCTTCCCACGTGACCATAAATTCTATAGCATCTTTGTTATGGATAAAATAGTCTACTTATTCCAAACTTTAAATCATTCTAGACTTAGGGGATGAAGTACAATATCATGGAGAGAATGTGGTATGTACCTGGGAACTGATTGGACATGGGGGTTTGGGATACACGGTGAGGGCTGATGATGATGATGGGGAAGCTAGAGGGGACAGGAAGGTAAATCCTACTGAACTGCAGGACAAGGAAAAGCATGTGACCCTTATGCTGTAATGAAACAAAAGAGAGAGGGGGGGACTCTTGTCATCTTTGGATTGAAAGATGGAATTTATAATAAAATCACTTCAGTTGCGTGTAACAAAAAACTTTTCCAGCTGAAAATATAGTTTTCTTGGTGGTATGAGTAATAAGAGAATGCCATCTTCAAGTGTTTAAAGTGGGCACAAAAATAAAAAATGAATTTTGTGTCTGAAAAAGCTTCTGTGGTAGTTATCAGACAGTTCACTCCACAGTCACATTGTGGTTGCCCAGTTTAACTCTGGCAAGTCTTGGATTTATTCCCTCATGTTTCATCTAGGCCACAGGCCAGGAAATATACTACTTAAAGAAAAAACCAACCAAATATTATATATAATGGAAAGCCTTTGAACCAAACATAAAATGTTAAGCTGCTAATGTAGAGAGATCATAGCACAAGTGTGTACTCTAAACATGGAAGGTGGAAGTTGCTACATATGTGCAGAATATTTGGCCATTAGAATGTTGGATATAGTCCTGAGCATAGAAGGAGACAATAGGATCCAAAGAAATATCTCTAAACCAGACTTCTCTGCCTCTAATTCTACATTTTTATTTTTACTTAGCACATATGCCACGTAGAACACAGGGTAAAAGCTCTTCGAAGGGTTTCCTGAAAACATGAATCACTTAATTCCCATAAGAACTCTATGAAGGAGATGTTAATGTCACCTCCACCTTTTAAGATAGAAAAGTGGAGGCTCAAAGAGTAAAACTTGCCTGAGATCATTTAAGTACAAAGAAACCAAAGCCAGTTATGCTCTCTTCCAAGGGTCCTGAGGTTGCCTTTGCATTCCCAGTCTTTATGTACCATTGAATTTCTTCTCTACCTATATTCTGACCCCAATCTACATCCATTACTCTTTGTTAGAGAAAATTAGAGTCCAATAGAGTAAGAATTCACTGGAAAATATCAAGACATTAACTGTGGAGTGAATTATCCAATACTGCATACTATTGTGGCTGCTAAGATTGAGGGAAATCAAACACAGCTCTTGCCGTCTTAGAGTTCTCAGCTTAGTGGGGAAACCAGACATTAAGCAAATAGATATTTCAAGCAAATAGAAGTGTCATTAAGAAACCAGTGGATATTTCTATGACCTTCTTGACATTGGATGGGAGTCTGTATAAAGCTCCTAAGGTCTTTAAGCTGCGAGTCTGATATCAACAGTAAACTAACAGACTGGAGTGGAGCCGGTGAAGCTAGTCGGTCAGACAGAATTATCAGATATCACCAGAGGTGGTGGGTCAGACTCTGCTGAGGCTCACTGGTCAGAAGCATTTTCAGTTTCACAGTGGATGATTGTAAGGAGGGTATGTGGCATGCAATCAGTGGGGAAAGGGAAGAGCAAAACTAGAGACAGATGAGAAAGTGCCACCATAGACCACAGAGAGGTGGCAAGGGCTCAGAGTAGGGTGAAGCCATGGAGACACCATAGATAAAAGCAAGGTACACTTTTGGAGTTATAACAAATAGAATTTGTTCATGGAGTGACAGTGGGGATGGGGAGAGAAATGATTTCACAGAATTCCCAGGTATGGAGTGTTAAAACATCACTGGGTGCATGGAATCAGTTACAGAGAGAAACAACCGTGACCAGGAGAGAAGGCCCTCCTGTTTCTGTTGCCTGGTGGCTCTAGGCAAATCGTCAGATGGTATCTGCTGGCACTATGAGAAAATGACTCACCAGCTTTTTCTCCAACTTAGCAATTCAATTGTGATGCTTTCTATCTCTAAATCGTACTCAGTTCCAAACTGAAGGAGAAGAAAGAGGCTACTTCATTATATGTCTATTTGCAGAATGTCAAGTGAGTGTAGCAAACATAATTGGATCACATAGCTACCAATAACTGGTTTTACATGTGTGTTTGTGGATTACACGGGTCCAAACGCTGAATTATATCACTTTGAGGGTTTTTAGTCATTTCTTGAGTTAAAACTTAAAAACTGAGTCTTAATAATATGCCATTGTTTTCCTGTGCATGAAATCAAGAGTCCTTGTGTAGAGGTGACTTTCCATAGTTGGAACATTACCTATTATTCTGGTGGCATCCTTGTCACTTCCTGTAATAGGCTTATGTTTCATCAACAGCCTTTGCATGATTTCTTTGTGAAAAATATTTCTCTGTGTAGAAGAAAGTTTGTCACTTAGAATATTAAATGCAATTATATTGACATATGGTGATAATGGGATAAAGCATACGGGTTAAAGGTTGCAGGAACCATGGCTTGGCAATTAGCGATGTAAATGAAACATTCATTATCCATCATGCTGAGAAGTTGATGAACTGTACAGTAAATCTGAGCCCACAGTCAGGACCGACATCAGCCGTTTCAGACAATGCAGCCGAGTATTTATGAGTGCCAGGGACGATGTTTCCAATCCTTGTCAGAAATGTCTTTACCTATTAGTTTTATGTTGAATAAAAACATGCAGAAGTCCAAGCCACACAGTTTCCCTTCCATAGAAATAAACATGAGGTTTTAAAACTTTCCCTTCAAATGAGACATTTTTTGAGAGTGAAAGTAACTCAATATTGATAACTGATATCATCTATTAAAAAGTCTGTTGCACATGAAACAGCCAGTCTCCTCAATGATTTGTCTTGTTTGCTGTATTTCAAAATGTAACTTTGATTGGAAGGGAAGATATCCCAGTCATTCCCCCAAAGACCCCTAGCTATGCTGAGTGAATTACAGAAAGTTCTGGTATTTTCAAATCTTCTTCCAAATGACTAAAATCTGAGACAGTATTCCAAAATGACATCTGAGGTCTTCACTTTCTCCCCTGCATGGTGACTATCTTGTGTCTAAGTATTGTCAATCCAGAAGGTTTGAATTTACACTGATTTCACATTTTCTCAAAGCTGGTTCCAGGTTTTTTATTTTAATCACACAACAATACCTTTTAAAGTAAAATAAAAATCATTGGAGAAATGATAAACACAAAAATTGATGTTTTTATGGAAACCTAGTAGTATGGCTGGCAAAGTCAAGGCATCACATTGGTTGAAAATCTTGTGATACTATCTATCATCACCCAGAGCCAGAAATTCCTTCGTTAATAGCTAGATTTGTTGAGGGTTTGAGAAAAATAAATCAGTCCTTGGCCAGTGGGAATAATATTAGTAGCTATGATGTTTTAAGATGCTTTGTACCTCTCCTACGTGCTCCATCAAATGTGGTAAGCCTTACCGGGACATTGCCCTAGGCCCATAAAGCAAATCTCAGTCATTCACTGTTTTGACAACCCAGTCTCCTAGCTACCAGACCTTTGTCAGATTTACTTTTGGTTTTATATTTGGACTCCTTTAGTGTAACCAAATTACCTTATCACAGTTGGCTCCCCCTGCCCTTTTTCTCTATTTGTATGGCTCTCTTCTTTCCTTCAGATAGCTCCCCCATTCTGATTTCTTATTACATGTGTTTCCTTACTGTTACCCAACCCATGCCTTAAGAAATCTCCCTCTTATCTCACAATCCTTTTTCTAGTTTTTTGACCAATACACATATCACACACACACACACACACACACACACACACACACACACACACACACACTTTTAAACCTATGTTCTCCATATGAGAGGAAATACTACATTTGCCTTTAAAGATCCAGCTCATTTCACACAATGTAATGATTTTGAGTTCTATCCATTTCCGTAAATGTCATAACTTCATCTTTCTTGATGGCTACATATAATTCCAAGGTTTGTATCATCACATCTTCTTTATCCATTGAAGTGTTGATGGACATTGGTCCAGTTCCGGTTCTTAGCTGTTGTGGATAGCTGTGTATGATTAGCATGAACATGGATGTCAAGCATCTCTGTGGTATGTTGACTTTATGTATATACTCATGAGTGGTGTGACTGGGTCATATGGTGGTTCTGTTTATAACTGATTAATCGAGATGCTGGTTTCTGTACTGTCTACCTAAGTTTACATTCCCACCAGCAGTGACAAAGACTCCACTTTCCCCACATTGTCTCCAGCATTTGCTGTCATTTGTTTCCTGGATAAAACCTACGCAGACTGAGATCTATAAGCAGATTGCGTTAGCACTTCCCTTGGCTAAGGATGTTTAACAGATTTTCAAATATTTACTGGAATTTTGTATCTTTTCCTTTGCAAACTATCTATTCAGTTCATGAGCCCATCTATTGCTCAGATGACATTAGTTTTATTTTAATGTTTGCTTCTTACAGTACTTTATATACCCAAAATGTTAATTTATGTCTAATGAGTAGTTGGCAAATATTTTTCCACAATCTGCAGACTGTCTCTTCTTCTGGTCGCTGTTTATTTGATTTACTACACTGAGATTTTCGATTTCATGTAACCCCATCTGTCAACTCTTAGGATTATTTCCAATGTTATTGGAGATTCCTTTAGGAAACCCTCACTCATACCCATATCCCAAAAGTTTTTTCTTCAGCAGCTTCAAAGTTTCAGGTCTTAACATTAAAGTCTTTTCTCAATTTTGAGTTGATGTACAGAATGAGAGATACAGATCTAATTTTGTTCTTCAACACGTAAGATGGTTTTGCTCCTGCAAATATTCTTGGTGACTTCATTAAAAAAAAAAAAAAGTCAGCTGTGGGACTGTAGAGATGGCGCTTCTGTAGAGTATTTGCCTTGCAAACACAAGGACCGATTGAACCATAGAACCCACACTAACACAAAGTGGGCATGGTGGTATATACATTGTGAGACAGGCTAACCAGGCTCCAGGCTTCAGAACAGTGAGGAAACCCTGTCTCAAAAGACAAGACCAAAAACCATGGATGGCAACATCAATTCAGAATTAAGCAAAGACTTTTATGTAAGACCTGAAACTTTGAATCTGCTAAAGGAAAATATTTTGACATATGCGTATGACATAAGCAAGGGCTTCCTAAAGGGGACTCCAGTGGAGTAGGAAATAAGTGTAAGAACATTGTGGTTTGCCCTCTGAAGGCATGCTCACACATGTGCAGGCTCATCTATACACATGGTGTTCCAGCACACACACATGTACAGATCTATGCATGCATGCACACAAACACACAATTGGGTGGCTGTAACTGTTTGGGTCTATTGCTGGGTCTGTCATTCTATCTCATTGATCTCCTTGTCTGTCTTTGTGTTGTTGTTGGTGGTGGTGGTGGTGGTGGTGTGTGTGTGTGTGTGTGACCTGACCCGGGGGTCTTGGTTATTCGTGGGGTATCGAGGTGGATCTCACTGCAAGAACTGGCGAGAAGAGAGAAGAGAGGACGAGAGAGAGAGAAGAGAGAGGAACGAGCCAAGCACGGAGCCTTGTCAAGGCCTCACTTTAATGTAGAAGCGACTTATAGATATATTTTGGACAAAGGAGGAAGGGGAACAAGGAAGGGGGCGGGGGTCCCTGCCCAGGGTCATCCCACATCGCAACCAGCCTCCAGGAAATTCCAGACATTCCTTAAATTCCTGAGACCTGAGACCCGAGACCCTCCTTTCCCAACCTGGTACCAACGAGGCCTCCCAAAACAGCAGGCAGTTTCCTGAGGCTCTCCCAGAACAGCAGACAGTCTCCTGAGCTTGGCTCCTGACAGAACAGGAGATTTTTCTTAGCTGAAGGTCAAGTTCTCCCAAAGGAGGCAGTTTCTCATAAAGGCAATTCACGACTTTCATTAGCTGGGATGGTGGTCCAGGGTCCCCAACATGTGTGTGTTGTGTGTGTGTGTGGGGTGTACGCACGTGCATGCACGCGCGTGTGTGCACATGTGTTTTCCTTATCCAGTTTTAGTATTAGCATAATGCTGGTTTTGTAAAATGAATCTGGTAGTGTTCCTTCCTTTTATATTTATGCAACAATTTGAGGGACATCTGGATGTCAGATTTTCTTTAAGGTTTGGTGTAATTTGGAAGAGAATCTCTCTGGTCCTGGCCTAGATCAGGAAGACTTTTTATTACTGCATCAGTTTCATTGATTTTTATGTATGTTTTATCTTCTTGATATAATACATCGAGAGATTTATTTTCTTGATTTTTGAGTTTGTGAGACTATAAAACTTAAAGCACTCCTCAGTGATATTTTGGGGATAGTCTTTCTGTCTATTTTGGTTAGTTTGACTAGGAGTTTGTCAATCTTATTTTATCAAATAATTAGCTTCTTTTGTGACTGATCCTTTAACTATCTTCTGTCCTGATCTTTAGATTTTGCTTTCCCTCTGTGCTTTAGCGTTTGTATTATTCTCATTTTCATGGTTTTGTGGTGTGTTTTTGATTATTTATTTGCTGTTATTATTAACAGCAATTATAAATAATATATATAAATATAATATATTATTATAATTATTATAACATATTATTAATATAATAATATAACTTTATATATTTATATATATAGAAATATGCCTAAGAATATTTCTGATTTCTCAATGTAAGCACTCATAGCTTTAAACTTTGCATTTAGAATACTTTAGCCATATCCCAAAATTTCTGGTAAGTTGTGTCTTCATTTTCATTTGACTTTAAGATTTTAGGTTTTTTCTTGCTGACCTTTTTATTGACCCACTGGTTAGTCAAGAGTATATATTATACAGTTTGCAGGGAAGAGTTCACCAATTGGTTGTCCAGTGCCAAATGGTCAGCTCTGAAAATATATGTATTACTAACATTATATGTAATGAGCAGGCTGTACCTAAGAGTGTGTGTGTGAGGGGGAGGGTAACAATTTGAAGAAAGAAGTCATGAGTTTGAGGAAGAGTATGGAACAGTATACAGGGAGGTTTAAAGGGAGAAAAGGGAAAGAGAAATATTATAATCTATAAAAACTAGGAAAAGTTCCCAGAGCAGAATGCAGTGGCACACCCTGTAACCCCAGCACTTGGGAGACTAAGGCAGAAGGATTGTGAGCTACATAGTGAGATCTTGTCTCAAAACAACAACAACCCACCACAAACAAACTGACTTGCTTAGCTTACCTGGACAAGGATTTGTTTCTTTCTTTTAGGGCTTAGGACATTGTTTTCATAATTTGCCAAGTGGTCACAGTATACCAAGAACTTCCTGCTAATTGTCACCATCCTCTTTGTGGGCAAGCATTAGTGCGTCTCATTTCACAGACAAAGAAGCCAAGGTTCAGGCTGTATCAGTTCATTGCTGGTAACAAATCTGAAATCCCGTTTTTTGTCGATAAAACTGCAACCTCTTCACAGAGGTACAGGATCCTGCCTGTTCCTGCATCTTTAGCTTGTTCTTTTAAATCTCAATTTCATTATGGTTTAGAGCTGAAATTATTTTCCCTGTTCTTTGCTCAACTTTTCAAGCAGCTAATCTTATTGTTATTTGAAATGCTCCAATTAAATTTAAAAATACCTGTCCCTTCCTAGCCCTGAAGCCTTAAAATAGATCTGGTGTCTCCTAACACTCATGTACTTGAGTCTCTTTCCCTTCCTCTTTCTGTGTTTGTGTTAGTCCATCACTTCCCACCTCCCCTGCCCCAAGGGGTTATTTTTACCAAAATTAATTAACACATGAGGTCTCCTAAGTATGTTTTCTTGTTATTTTTTTTTTTACCAGTTCTCACATATGCATAGGAAAAAAAACGATTCTGACACTGTGACTGCACATATTTGTTTAAGATGCATTAATTTGTTCCTCATGTGACCACAGACTGAATATATTACAATTAGGAAGCCAGATAGCATAAATGAAGAATGCATATGAGGTAGAAATGGCCATCCTTTTACCTAGTCTGGTTTTCTTCCAGGTTTATAAAAGATGTCCATTTTATGACACTAGGACTTGACATGAATGGGAGTCTCACAAAGTCCTTCCGCTAGCTCAGTGGGTTCCCCATCATCCTAATGCTAGATCCTTTGATACAGTCCTTCATGGTATGGTGACCCCCCCAACCATAAAACTAGTTCATTGCTACTTCAAAACTGTAATTTTGCTGCTGTTATGAATTATAAGTATCTGATATGCATGATATCAGATATGTAACTCCAAGAGGGTTGCCACCCACAGGTTGAGAACCACTGCCCTAGATCAAGAGTTATGGGTAATAATGGCTGTGGAGGGAAAAATCTCTTCTTCAGGGATAAGCCCTAACAGGTTATCCAACCCCAAGTAGTCAGCCTTAAACAAAATATACATAAGATGCATAGAAGGTTGTATTTATATAGACTTACATATACACAATATACACAACATACTATATATAATATATATATATATATATATATATATATATATTATATACACACACACACACACACACACAAGAGAGGAGACACACACACACAATGTAAATACACAATAATTTAAAAAGAAAGGTCATTACTTTTTGAACTAAAGGGGGTTTGGAAGGATCCAAGGAGAGAGGGAGGGGAGAGGGATGCAAATATAATACTTGTATATGAAATTTAATTTAAAAAATCACATTCTCCCCAAAGGAAAAGATTGGAAGGTAATATGAATTGTTTATTTCACTTCTTCTTAATTGACACAGAGAAATTCAAAGGGCTTTTTCATAAACTGGAAGCATTCCAACAGCAACAATCAAGACCACTTTGGGAAATTAAAATTAGCTTGGCAAATAAGCAGAGGCTTAGAGTGATAGAGAGCAGGGAGGGATGGTGGGATTGGGGTACTACATTCCAATTAAGGAAATTCTGTTGTTTATGTGATTTGAATTTTGTTTTGTAACATAAAATGTTTCTTTTCCCAATGGAAAGGTTTGAGCTAATAGGCCCTTTCCTGTCAACAGAGAGAACTCCAAGTGATTTGCTTGGGCTCCTCTTCTTTATCTAAAGCCATGTGTGGCTGCCTACAATAATTTACATCATCAAAACCTAAGCTCAGTTTTCCCTGGGGAGTGGTCTTTTGCACAGCTATAAAAGTTTGTCTGTGTTGTTCCTTTTTTAAAAGGTTGAAAAGAGCTTAGATAAAGTTCTCAAAGTCTGAGGCTCCTTAAGGCCTATAGCAAGTGACTGGTTGTCCATCGAGAACTGCTGCGTTTAGAGATCTTACATTGGCTGCCACCTCTAAAAAATTAAATATTTTTGTCAAAAATATTGTGATTAATAAACTGAAGTCCACCCCTGCAGGAACCTCTCCTGCAACTGAGACACTGTGGCGGTCCTGCTTCTGTTTGTAGTGGCTGATGGTCGCTCAACAGGCAGCCATTTTGGTGCCATGGGGGAGTGATGAAGGATTTGTGGGTTAAAAGGTAGCTTGTGAAGGCTTGTTTTGACCGTGTTCTTAATGAATGCAGAAGCCAATATCGTTAGTGGAGTGGTATAGCAGGTACAATTGTTATGGGCAGGCTCTATGTATGATAGGCTCACCAGAGAGTGGGCAACTCACAGAGAAAGATGGCTGAGCTGTATAAGGTTCCTCATCTCAAGGGAGGAAAAGACACCAGCAGAAGAAGCTGGGAAACAGCATAAAGATTGTCAGCAAGGTGAATGGTCTGAAATTTATATTTTATTGTTTATATATTGGGGTTTGTTTGTTTCAGAGAGGAGTGATTAGTGGCACCAAAAAAGAGTAAGAAAAAAAAAAGTAGGTGCCTGTCAACTTCAGGGAGTGAGTTCAGTTCAGATGAGACTTTATGAACTTGGTCAACAGAGTTTTCTCCATCAGTTCAGTATGTTTTAGATGCCATCCTAGATACTGGGGATGCAGAGGGCATATAACAGTGAACGTCTATTTGCTTAGTTGTCCTCAGAGGCAGGTGTGGTGTGGTGACAGTGGTGGTAGAAGGAGACGATAAAGGATCCAGAATGAAAACAAACTTGTTTTGGATAGTGACATCATATGTGCAGTAGATTAGGTCAGTAGAACACTCTCTGCTGGAACAGGTGGCATGTTGAAGAAGGCCTGTCTTCTGGTCTCACAAAAGTGGTGTATGACAAGAAAATCTAGGAGTAGGATGCTAGAGAAATGGCATTTCTCAAGGCCTTATAGCAAGAGCAAGTTGACACACTCAAGACCAAGCAGGTTGCACACAGTTGTAATCCTAGCATTTGAAAGAAATGGAAGCAAGAGCTTCAGGAGTTCAAGGTTATCATTGACTATGACCATCCTGACTCATAAGACCTGTCCTGTCCCCGAAAACAGGAAAAGAAAATTTATCCACTCATGTAGGGATTGGTATAGGATGAAATGATGGGGATACATAGCAACCAGTGATTGAATACATTTATCTAAAGAACAAGGTAAGTAGAGCCACTGTCCATGAGAATTATCTAACTGTTCACAAAGCATAACTTGACAAAAAGAAATGGAATGCTAATTGATTTAAATGTAGCATCTAAGACCCTACCTGTTGTTTTAAACACAAGAGAGTTGAACGTTCTTAAGTTTTAAAGAAAAGTGCTGACAAGGAAGAAAATTGACACTTTCTTGTTCTGTGACCATTAGTAATCTATTCTTGCCATAAAGCACTGGCATTAATCTCACACAGAAGGGCTTTGCCTGCGGAGAGAACATATGGAATCCCCTGAAAGCTTCAACTCTTCTGCTTGAAGCCAATTTGTAAAAACCAAGAATGATATCACATAGACATTGCTGTGCTCATGCTGGCGTTTGGATTTTCTAAAATAAAGATGGATTTTAAAGGCATCTAGGCTAACTTATTTGTTTTATATGTTTTATAGGCAGGAAAGCTGAAACCCAGAAATACTTATTTGGCTAAGTTCAGCAGGCTGAACAGTGTGATACAGAGCCATGATTCTGTTTTCTAGCTCTTGATCCAAGGATCTTTTCACTAGAGAAGGCTATGCCTCCTTTATTTGACATTACAGGAGGGAGGGGAAGGGGAGGGAGTGGGGGAGGAGAAGTGGATGAATGTTCATTACTATTGTGCAAGAAAGATCAAGTATTGGGCAGTCAGTCATTGTACAATAGACCCACGTAGGTGAAGATGCAAACAGACTGTAAAGTACCTATTTCTGTGTCCACCACACCATTGTATTTTCTCAGCTGGGAGTACTTCAGTATTCAGCAATATTTTAACATGTCCTTTGTTACCAGGTTCTATTCTAGATCACCAGGAATATAACACTAGTGAGTGAAACAGACAAAAGTATGCCCCCAGTGAGTTTCCATTTCAAAAGAGGAAGACAGGCCTCCTAAGGCCAAACAAAGCATTGTTCCAAATGCTCAAACCATGACTGGCTTTCTTAGCACTCCCCTCCCCTCAATGGCTTCTCTGCTTTTCCCTTTTGCCCTCCAGTCTCTACCCATACCAAATAGTGCATAATCTTTGGGAAACATCAAATGTGAGTTGTGTATCTCTGTCTTTGTTTAAAATCCTTGACTTATGTCTCATTGCCTCTGGGGAAAACCAAAATTCATCCCCATTCCCCTCAAGCTTTGTGTCATCTGGTCCTGCTGCATGCAGGATCGTCTCATTCCTCTGCTCCCGCACCAATCTTTGGCAGTCCTCAGTTCTTCATGCAAGTTTATTCTTCTCTCTGGGTTACTCTGAGGTCAGAATATGACAAAGCTAATTATCTCTCATTGTACAGGAATGTAAACTGAAATGTAACCTTATTAATGCACCAGACTTCCCACGCTAACCTCCCTTCCACTTTGTGTTCTTTCTTGTCACAGGGTTTATTCTGGCTGGCACTTGTCAATGTTAGAAATCCCCTTTAAATTGATTTATTTACTTGCTATTTCTGTTCAGTAGCCTGCAACTTCTTAAAATCCATAGAATGGTCTGTCCTGTGGAAGGTTTGATTACTAAGGCTGAAAACACTGTCCAACATGCAGGAGTTTTAACATTTGCTCCATGAGACAATTGGTGACTGAATTCATTAATGAATGGGGAATTGCCCTGCCCTTGATACCATATCATTGTCTGAAAACATAAACTGTGGAGACTGACAAGTCACTTCTAGAAGTCTAGACGCTGACTCTACACTGGGATTTGTACCTTTGCCAGTAGCTCTCCAACATTGTCAATCCATAGCCTATGGTACCTCATTTAATTTCCTTTCTTTTCCTGTTGCTTACATCTTTTTTACACAGGGAAATCTTCCTGATTCATCTTCTCATTCACCATAATGTGGAAGAAACAAGGACAGTAGCTAGGTGACATACAAGTACTTGACTGGGGCTAGCGAGGTATGAAATGCCAACTGCTCATTATGTTTGTCCTATCACAATCCACTGGAAGAGTCAGGCATGTAGAGAGACAACCTACGCTTTACGTGCATGATGTATGTTTAATCTAGGAGAGACTAGAGAGGAGTCACAACACTCAAATGCAGTGTGCACACTCACAAAGAAGCAGCTATGCTTTACTTAGAGCTCCTTGGACTGTATTCATTCCATGCCTTCCCTTCTCTTAGAGATCGTTGGGATCCAGGCAGTGTTCTGAGCCCTTCTTCTAGTTTGAGTCTCGATTACTGTGATGAACACGGGGACCCAATGCAACTCAGAATTTGAAGGGTTTATTTCGCTTCCAAGTTAGAGCCCATCATGAAGGGAAATCAGGTCAAGAACCTGCAGGAACTAAAGCAGGGGCCATAAGAAACTACTTACTGGCTTGCTCCTCCTGGCTTATTCTGCCTGAATTCTCATACAACATAGGCTCATCTTCTCGGGGGTGTCACCTCCCATAGTGTCTTGGGCCCTCCCCTGTCGATTATTAATCAAGAAAATGTCCCACAGACTTTCCTAAGAGCTAATCTGATAGAGGCTTTTCTCAGTCGAGGTTCACTCTTCCCAGGTGACCTAGCTTGTATCAACTTGACAAAAAATTGACTAGCACAGTCCAATTCACATGACTTTCATAAACATCACTGGACTCTGTCACTGATCCACATGGGTGAAGAAATCAAAACCAATTACCTTTCTAAGTATCTCACGGCCAGTGATCGATGTAACTGGGCTTCAAGCTGAGGTGGCCTTGGCTCTGGCACCAGGCTCTTGTCATAATTGTTTGAAGACTCCAATGTCAAATGATTTATAACATCAGACTTGAAGAAAGAGGGGAAGTGTATTGGTTGAAGGTAGAGTAGGGAAAAGTTACATACTAGAAGAAAGAACATGTGTATGATAATGGTTTCAGAGGCAGCAAGCCGTCGTAGGCTAGAGCAGAAGACCAACTGAGAATGATGAGCAGCCATTTTAATCAGTGAAAACATTACAAAAGTTAAAAATGGTCAGCCATCGCCGGTTGCGGTGGTGGGCACAGCCTTTACCAGCACTTGGAAGGCAAGAGACATGGCGGATTTCTGAGTTCGAGGCAGCCTGGTCTACAGAGTGAGTTCCAGGACAGCTCGAGCTATACAGCATAACACTGTCTCGAAAAAACCAAAAAAAAACCAAAAAAAAAAAAAAAAATTGGGTCAGCCATTTTAAGGTTAGCTAATATATACTTAAAGAATCCCGCCACCTCGTATGTATGTTGTATTATGTATGTATGTATTTATGTATATATGTGAACATGCTTGCCCACGTGAGTGCATGTAGAGGCCAGAGGTAGGTGTCAGGTATCTTTCTCTAACCCTCTGCACCTTAGTTTAAGACAGAGTCTCTCAGTGACACTGTTGCAGCCAGATTGACTGGCCAGTCTTCCTGCTTTCCCATCTCAAATACTAGGGTTACTGGAGTATACCGCAACGCTCAGCTTTCCTTAGGTGCTGGGGTTCAATGTTACACCTTTGAGATTCCACAGCAAAGACTTTCCGAACTGAGCCATCACCTCTTCCCTAATCAGAAAAACTTTTAAAATAGTATTAATTACATGATGATACTTTAAAGGTTTCTCGTAAGTGAAAAGGCAAACAAACGCTGTACTATTCCTAGCACCTTACAGCTTTAATGTGGTACTACATAACCTCTAGCTTGTAAACTGCTTAAAAACTGCATGTGTAACCATGTTGATAGTCACCATTTCACATGAAATTATCAAAATGTATCACAAATGTTAGAGGCATGCAGACTGTTAATAGAAGTTCATGGAGATATTGGGAGCTTCTGATTAATGGTCTCAAGTAAAAAGGTTTTAATTTTTTGGCAAAAGGAAATACATATGTTTGTCAGTATTTCTTAAGGCCTTAGTTTTCAATGGAAATTCAGAGCCACCTAGTGACCAAAAAAGTATTTAAAATACAAAACCAGATAAGAAAAAGCTTCCAGTAAAGAGAAAAGCATTCGCTTATGCCGGGTCTTCACTGCCCAGGGATAAAGATATACAAGTGCAGGTCTACAAAGTGAGACCTACTACACATTAAGGAGAATTCTTCTCTTGTTCCTTTCGTGGTTAGAGACCCCTACACATAATTTGAGATTGTATGTATAGTTAAGCTTTGCAGTGCTTTGATACAGATGACATGTTCCGTGTGGCACGTGTATGACCAACACAAGTATAAGCAACCTTTCCTCACAGATACAAGTTGCTTTCCTTGGAGTCTGCTACTGTGAAGAGGCCTACATGCTTTGTGTCCTGGGAATAGGGAGGATAAACAGAAGCTGTACTGAAGATAAGTCTCAGGCTGGCAGACAGAAGGCATGAGAGAGTTCCAAATGTCCCAGATGAGGTTCCTGGTTTCTGTCTGATTTTGAACAGGAAGATTCAAAGAGTTGTACTCAGTTTGGTTTACCTACCTATTGCAAAATTCTGCTGAGTCTTGATAGGTATACATTTCTTGCCAGGCATGGGTGCAGCAAGTTTCAAGTGTGTTGATGGAGCCAGGGCTTTTAGCTTGGTTACAGTAAAGTCCTTCATCTAGAAGAACACACTAGGAGATGAAGGGGGACATGTAATGTGGCTATGCTGTAGAATACTGTGTTGATTAAGTACATTAAAGATAGACTCAGAGACACCACAATGTGTTGGTATCTCATTAAGGAAAGAAAGTTCAGTACTTCCTGAATTCATTTGACTGAGAGCAAGCCCAAAACGAACTCTCCACTTCTCCCATATCTTCTATCTGCAATGTGTGGTTTCTGGTTTGTCCGTAGTCTGTATGTATTTGATATTCCTCTCTTGCCAATGTCTGTGTCTTATCCTTGTGCCTACCTGATGCATAACTGTGAATCCAACTGTTCCTAACAAAGGGCTTTTGCTCTGTATTTATTAAATAGCAAAGAAAGCATCACGTGGGTGGGGGGAAGGAATGGGGAACATGTTACAGAGTCTTTAACAGTTTTCCCAAGGGATTAAGTTCTGTGCTCCAGGTAATCCCTACTGACCCTTGGGCACTCAGTGCTGTAAGCAGATGCTTAGCAAATGATATCATATGTTTTTTTCAGGAGCTAAGGCAGGTAATTGTTATACAAAGTATTTTATGGTATTTGTTACATGTAGTTGGTTTTCTATCTATTTGCCGTTTTCAGCAAACGATGGTCATAGCACACATGTATTGCTTGGAAGAATATGTAATTTAAGATTAGATATAACATATTATCTTAGATTATAAAAACTGACTACATGGGAAATCCAAAGCAAGTAAGTAAGGTTGAGTGTTACATTGTTCTCTTAAAAGCAGTTTAGACAAACAGACTGAGCACACTGAAGAACAACAGTCTAAAGTCGTAAGTGATTCAAGGTGTATTATTAATTGGCTTTGAGATCCAGCAGAAGTTCCACTCTCTTGGAATTTAAAAGATATTTCTATATAACGTATTACCACAGTATGAGAAAACTGAGTCCCAAGTGCCTGTCTGCCGGGGTCCTGCCCTGGCCTTTAGAATGGACGGTATAAGGTGGGACCCAGCATCAGAAGGCATCAAAGACTGGTGATCTCTAGCCTTGTAACTCTCTCTTACTATTTTGTGCTAATAAGCGCTAATTTCTTACTATTCTGTGGCTAAATGCTGCTGGTTTCTGGTAATAAACTCCTGCTGGCAGCAGCAGAGGATTAAGATGCAAGGAAAAAAAAAAGACTTAATTGCTAGGGCTGTTTTCTCTTTGGTTCAAGAGAGAAAAGAAAGGAAAAGAAAGAAAATCATTTACATAGACAACACACACACACACACACACACACACACACACATTGGTCAGGCCCAATCACCTGTCTCATCAACTCCACAAGTGTTCACACATACTTACATACATATACCTACATATGTATATATGTACATACATACAGGCAAACAGACACACACATATATACACTTGGTGAATGGGGCTGAGCCACAAATACCACACTTTATTTCTTCTTTTTGACCTTCTTATACCTTCTTAGGCAAAAATATCTTTAGAAAATTACCTCATAGATAAAATGTTACACAAAAGTGGAGTTACAGAAGGATGTCAGTAGTAAGTTCAAAGCAGTGTTTTATTCTATAAGCTCAGTATAAGTTCAAAACAACAGTTCCACATGGGATCCCTTTTTCCTAGTGCACACCTGCGGCTTCATCTTTGAATCTGACCTAGAATGAATGTTTTTCCTTGATAACAAATTTGTCCCAATCCTATTTCTCTTTTTAGTATAACAGTAAAAGTTTCTTATATTGTTTATTATGCAGCCTTTACTCACTACTATGATGAATGGGCATATCCTATTCTGAATTCTTACTTTATTATATTTTTCTGGCAAAATAACTAAAACCATCTCCTAAAACTTTCTTCCTAAAATTACTTGAATCAAATAAGGAATCTTTTAAAATCACTAATTCGTCTAAACAGCATTAATACATGAAAGTGCATTTTCATGTTGATCTGCAGAAAATCTTCCCAATAGAGTGGCCTGATGCCCAGGAATCATTAGGCTGTGTGATAGTGGCAGGAAGGGCATAGCAGCAAAAGCAATCCTGGATGAGGTCTCTAAGGATCCTGCATTTTCAGAGTTAACCCATAGCAGGCCATGCAAAACTGGTGAACCAGAAAATTTACTTGCATGCATGCCTTAGTCTTTCCTAGATAGCTTCTGACACCTGTCCTATGATATTATGATTGACATAATATTGGTAATAGAAATAAAGATACCAGGAAAGTAGCTAGTGAGTGATGGTGGAAGTTTGAGTTTGATTCTAGCATTCACCCAGCCATTCATTCATCCATTCATTCATCCAGCCATCCACTCATTCATCTATTTATTCATTCAAGCATGTAGAGTGCCTGCCAGGTGATGGGTTGGAGGCTGCAGCCACACCTACAGATTCTGCAGCCAGCCAACTGCAGCTCTGGTCTATATTCAGCTGCCACATTAGATCCAAGTGACAAGCTCTTAGTCAGTATACACCTTATCTAAATCAATTTATTTAATCCCAAAGTGGTAATTGGAACCACAGACACACACACATACACACACACACATACACACACACATACACACACACACACACACACACACACACACACACACGCATGTGCACACTCACTCGAGTGCACTCATACACGTGCCTGCGCACCTTTTTCTTGGGAATTACAAGCCAAAACTATAAACAGTCTCAAGCACTGTGTAGGTATGTATATATGTGTTTATGTATGTATATTTATACAAATATATAAAATTTCTGTTTTATGATATATGAGTTAACCTTTCATTACTATGACAAATATCTCCGATAAATAACTTCAGGGAAACCAGGGTGGTGTATACTTGGGATGTGGAAGCAGGCAGATAAGAGGTTGACAGGAATACTCAGCTACGTAGTGAATTCAAGACTGGCTTGGGGTCTCAGAAATAGAAAAATGAATAAATAATACAACTTACAGGTAGGAAATGCTTTGTTTAGACTCCAAATTTCAGAGTTTCTGACCATAGTTTCTTGGCCTTGATGCTCTGGCACAGAACATCATGGAAGTGTGTTTGCAGGGGAGACCTCATGATGGCCCAACACACACACACACAATAGAGGCAGAGGGACTGGGATTCTAATGATCCCTTCAAAAATGTGATCCCAATGACCTACTCTTCCTCTAGGTCCCATTCCCTAAAGCTCCATCACTCCTAGCAGCACCACAAGGTGAAGACAGAGCTTTAACACATGAGCCTTTGTGGTACTTGAGATACAAACTTATCATATATGTCACTATGACAAAGTGTAACTTATAAACCAGGCACAATAAACGATTAGCTATAATGACAGAGTAAATCTTAGTAACCTGAAAATATTTCTTTCCTCTTAAATTGAAAATTTGCACCTTTTCTCTCTCTCTTTTTAAAGATTTACTTATTTATTTTATGTGAGTGCACTTTCACTCTCTTCAGACACACCAGAAGATGACATCAGATCACCTTTACAGATGGTTGTAAGCCATCATGTGGTTGCTAGGAATTGAACTCAAGACCTATGGAAGAGCAGTCAGTACTCTTAACCACTGAGCCATCTCTCCAGCCCTCTCACCTTTTCTCTTTAAAGGAAGCCTTTTGCAGCTTCCTTGACAGACACAAACTACCACTATTAATTAAGTAAAGTCAGGGTTACCTGAACACAAGAACTGCAACGGTGTTGTAATAACAGATAGATGCTGAGTGGCTATAGATAAGCTGAATCATGGGAGGAGAGGGATGAGGCAAGGAGTGAGAGATGAGGAATAGACTGGTGTGCAGCTTAAAAACACATCATCTGTTTATTTCTAAAGTTTTTCATTTAATGTTTGCAGACGGTTAAGAAAGGTGGAAAAGGGAATTGATGTTTTCTATATTATTTTGTTAATTTCTAAAGGAAGCAACTACAAGCCCGAGAGATGCTATGATGAGTTTTCCAGTCATACAAGAGCTCAGGCAGGCAGGCTACATAGCGCATTTCCATTAGACCTCCCTGGTTGTCTCCAGGGTGGAAGACTAACACAGGAAGGGAGCAGCAGCCAGCCCCTGCACCCACATTCCCTTGCTAGAGCACCACCTCAGGGCTAGGATAGTCTGCAGCTACAGGGGAGCATTCTCTTATGCCAGTCTGCTTCCCAGCTCCATGCGAACATGACAGCCTCTACGGGTTTATTCTATCTGCCCCTGACTCCTCCTCACCCCCACACACAGTCTTCATTGCCTTGACCTCTGCTGACTAAGGTTTTGTATGGGAATGTAGAAGGACCAGTTTTGGTTTTCAGTCTTCAACCATTTGTTATCTAAATGTTTTGTGCTCTGATGTACCAGGTATAAGAATTCCCTGGGATGGTGGTCTTCTCAACCGTAAGTGCTACCCACCATCCAAATTGTGCAGAGGCTTAAGTGAGGGGATGAAATATAATGTCCATGTTATATGACCTACTGAATTCACGGGTGTAAGATGCCTGCATCCTTCGTAACCCCATGCAGCCATGCAGTCATCTCCCGTGGGGTTCCTATTCTACTGACTCTGCAACATTAAGCAAAGCCCTCAACCTCTCCTAGGCAGTAGGCACAAGGAGCCCACACAGAGTCCACTAAAAGCAAATCAGCCTTGCCCAGGCAGTGGGAGAACCCACACCTGCCCCTGCATTTCACCCAGGCACACTTGGTTCCAAAAGTTTTATACTGCAGTTTTATATGGTAACAGTCCCCAAGCTACAAACACCACATTTACAGAAAAAAACGCACCTAGAAGTATACTTATTTGTACTTCTTTTATACTTATTTAGATATTATTTAAAAAAGCTAACCTTTTTTACTTCTTTTGCTATTTTTCTAAAGAATTTTTGTAAGTTTTAATAAAAAAAAAATAAACTTTGTATTTTGCTTTAATTTCCCGATTGTTGCTAGATATTTACTGAAAGAAAAAATATTAATAAGAAATAGTTTTCTAAATTTGCAAAACTAAACAAACGTAAGCAAAATCAAGAAAACAAATGTTCAGATGATATTTTACATAGGCTCCCAATGCATACTTTTGAAGTCATTAGAGCATAGCACCAAGATTTTAGTTACAATTTATGAACAAATGCCTGAATTTTCACAATATGTGATCCCCAGCAGACTAGCACAGAATCCCCTGGAGTGATGGTTAAATATGACTTCCTGGCCTTCTCCTCATATCTCTGGCCAACAGGCCCAGACATCTGCATTTTTAATGTGTTCTTTAGGTGAGACTTTGTGAGCTTATACTCTTGTATGTATTCCCAAGCTGTAACCTTAGCTATGGCATAAGAAGTAAAGTTTGCTTTTCCTTAATTGATGCCCTCACATTCGGTGAGCATTCTAATGACTTTACCAGGAGCACTCTGCTCTTGGTTCTACTGGGGTTTACCGCCACTCTCTCAATATCTAAAGCAGAAACTCAGGCTAGTTTACAGCTCCTTAAGTTTCAGAAACTTCTATCTGAATCCAACATAGGGCCGGTTACTGATTTACATAGGACTAAAAAGCAGCTTGCAACGACCATCACAGCTCAGAATGCAGTTAAGCAATCTATCAGTCTTCTCTTTTGAGTTTGCCAGTCTGCAGTCTTTCTTATTCCTGCAGTAGTGCATCTAAATATTAACTAATTAATCTAGCTTGTAATATTCGCAGTTAGTCTCATTGAATGAGGTGGGAGTGGGTCAGATCTGTAGATCATCCAAATGCAAATAAGTAGCATTTGTTTGTAGGTGGAACCAAATGATTATAAATGAGTGGCGGCTGTCTCCTGGGCTTGGACATAAAGGTCTTGTAAACGAGTTGTATCAACAAACGGCTGTTGGGAAAATACTATTATGGAGTAATAGCTGCTATTAAAATCCATTAGCAATCTTGATGGCCTGTTTGAATTTGATGCATCATTTGCTTTGAATAGCGTTTCTTCCTAAAGTTTTGCCATAGAATTTATGCAGATTGATAGGCGGTCTTGGTGACATTGGGGAGATTAATACCAATTAGACACTGTGCTGCTAATCCAGCCCAGAGAACTTCTGCAAATCCCACACCTTAAATATGACAGAGAAGAAAATATACAGCCCAGAACCCCCCCCCCACTCCCACCCCAGGGTCTCTTAGTATGAAACAGCCTTTCAGTTTCCATGACAACCAATCACAAACTTTAAATGGGTCCTTCGTTTTCCACTTCTTAATATCCTGGCTTTCCCTCATCCTATTACCTTTTGGAGACTCCAGAGAGCCCTCTAGGGAGGCTGCAATGCCCTCTGGACACGGCTTGGCAGACAGCATTTGATGCCTAATGAGATTTTTGTAAAATGCCTGAGTTGGCAAAGAGTACAGCTGTTGGAAAGTGGAGGAAGCTTTGCCACCCAGCCTAGTGCTTGCTCCCAGGTGCTCCAGCTGCACCCCATCCCAACCTCCCCACACACACACTGTCTCCCACCCTTCCCCTCACCCTGCATGCAGGGAAGGCCACAGGAACAGCACCATCTGACCAGTGAGCACCAGAGGGTTATTAGGGTGGTTAACCCAAGATAAAAGTTGGGACCAGTTCCTGCAGGTTCATGTGATACAAGGATCTGTTATTTACACAGACTAGAAGACACATTAGGACACACAGCCTATTTTACAGCATTTTAGGGCAGCTCCTCTCTCCTTCTTCTGCTTTAAGTCTCTTCCCTCACATACCCTTGGAACAATTTAGCATCCTGTGTGCTAAACAAATTAGGACTGCAAATCTTTAGGGGATGGAAGCTTAACATATTTATATCTCACAGTCTAGTAGATGGTACTCACTTACATCTGACCTGCCCATCAACATCTGTGTGTATACTTCCCTATTTATTTATTCATCCATTCAGTCAGTAAGTATCTATTAATATCTGCCAAGGACCAGCCAGTATTTTTGACATCAAGGCACAGTAAGAATACTACCAAGTCCCATCTATCATCATAGACCTGGAATTCTATTGGGCACAGGGTGGATGGATAATAAAGCAATAAACAGATATGCAACATGATTGCAGGATTTGAAAATGCCTTGAAGTGAAATAAATTGGGACCAGAGAATACACAGGGAATACCTCACACAGAGAATACCTCAGTAACTGTCTATTTAATACATGACATTAAAAGATGAGTAAGTGGTGAACTGAAGAGGCAGGACAGGAAGCTTTAGGAGATTTAAAAACAGAGGTGATGGATTTGTGAAAGGTTCCCTATAATTGACCAGATGAAAAACAAGTATCCAAACTGCCAGGATAGCCTTAGCCATTCAAAGACCAGAAGACAGGAAGTGAGAGGCCTGTAAAGTCCACAAAGAAGCTCAATTAATTATGAAACGTCCAAGAGTCTGAAAAAAATTGAATGAAAAAAAAAAAAAAAAGACTTCCTTGCCAGGACTGGAGGGAAGGCTCACTGAGTACTTGGTATGTGGGCATGGGCTGTAGTTTGGATCCCTAGAACCCACTTAAAAAGCCTGGCATGTGACAGTCACCTGTAATCCCAGTGCTAAGGAAGGGGTGAGGAACAAGGGCTCATTGGCCAGCGGTATAGTGTAAAAGGGGGAGCTCCAGGTTCAGTGAGATACCCTGTCTCAAAAAACATAAGGTGGAGAGCAATAGAGAAACAACACCAGATACTGACCCCGGCCTCCACATTTGCACACAAAGGTAAGCATACATCCACACATACCACACATAATAAATAAATAAATAAATATAAATATTTTTTTTTAAAGAGTGAGAGATAAGTCCATTGGTAGATGATTCAATAGGATATGATAGAATGTTTGTATAGAATACACCATTCTTTCCTGATAGTTGAAATGACCAAGGCCAAACTTTAGAAATTTTAAACGTTGCCCAAATAGGGGTTGGAGGAATGGTTCAGAAGTTAGGAGTGATTGTTGCTTGTGCAGAGTCCCAGACTTCAGTTCCCAGCACCTGCAATGGGAGGCTCACATCGACCTCTAACTGTAGCCCTAGGAAATCTGATACCTTTTTCTGGCTTCTGTGGGCAGCCACACACATGTGTATTCAATGCACAGAAACATGCACGTTAATAAATATACGTTTTTAAGGAGTTGCCAACATGATTCTCTAAAATACACCAAGGTACTGAGAGCTGTGGCTCTCAGGACCAGGCTTGCATTCAGGTTGCAGCCCTGTAGAGAGCAAGAAATCGAATGCTGGAGAAGTTGAATGCCCGAGAGAGCAAAGGCTGTCAACAAAACAGGGAAAGAATACAAACACAGCAGCCCCTTCCAGGCACAGTAACATGTGTCGCTAATCACCTCAGCTGGCAGGCAAAAGACAGAGGATCACAGACCCAAGGCCCTTCTGGGCTAGCAAGGCCTGGTCATTAAAACCACTAAGATAAGACAAACAAAACAAAACAGACAGAAAACACCAGCTCCCAGATGCTGCCGCAGAGCAGCATACATGCAAGTGAACAGACAGAAGCGTTGACTTCACATACCACAGGCGTGGCTGCAGCACCAGCTGACCAGGCCACTGAAGCAGTGTCACAGGCATGACTCCCGTACTTGTGACCACCATCTTTCCCTGCCGTCACTCTGACTCATGAATTAGAATGTCCCAGACATATGAAGAACTCAAAGAAACAAATCATTCAAACAACAAATCATGTCATCATTCACCAAGCAAACAGAATGAATGGGGCTTCTTAAAAGAAGACACAGCGACCAAGGATGCAAACCGAAACTGAATTGAAAGTCCATCTCACTCTAGTTAAAATGTCTGTCATTAAAGCGACAACAACTGGACTGGAGAAATGGCTCAGTGAATAAACCCTTTGCTACACAAACAGCGCATGCATCTGTAATCCCTGTGAGACAGGACCACACAGGGGAGCTTGTGGGTCAGTTAGCCTATGTACACAAGGTGGAAAGTGAGAACAGATACTGAGTTTGTGGGAACACACACACACACACACACACACACACACACACACACACACACGGTGGTGGGGAGAGAGAAAGAATGTAAAAACAACAAATACGGGTAAGGATATGGGGAAAAAGTCTTTATACATTGTTTCTGGTGATATAAATTAGTCCAATGACTACAGAAATAAATAAAGAAGTTCGTCAATAAACTAAAAAATAGAACCATGTGATCCAGCTGTACCACCCTGGGAATGTACGCAAAGGAGTCTGTCAGCATATAACAGAGATACCTTCACGCCGATGTCTATTGGAGCTCTATTGACAATAGCCAAAATATGGAACCAGCCAGTAGATATCCATCAACTAATGAATGCTTAAATAAAATGTTACATATGCACATAATGGAGATTTATTTAACCATAAGGAAGAATTATATCATTTTGAGGAAAATATGTGAAATTGCTGATTATTATGTTAAGGTAAGCCAAAAAGGACAAATGTACCATGTTTTCTCTCACGTATGAACTGAAATAAGATTTTCCTACCTTTAAGTACCTAAATCTTCAATGTTGTTGTTAGTCTTTTATTCAGGAAACTAAAAGTCAATGTGGGAATATGTAAGGACATAATTTTGCTTCCATAGAGAGTGAAAGCTTTCTCATATCATAGCCAAAGATGGAATAAGCCACCTCAGGTGGAAATGACTTTCTCATCTACAGAAGCATTCAGCCCAAGGCTCATGACTAACCATCAGAGTGAGGCTGAAGGAACTTAAGAATTGATTAGGGTGTTGTTTGAGGCAGGAGGCCCTTTGTACTTTCAATACAGATCAACAAAATGTCCCAGGGACGAGACAGACTGAGCATTAGAGGCCCAGAGGAGGCTGACCAATGAGATCATGCAATAGAGCCAGCAAATGGTTTAGCAGGTGGAGATGCTTACTACCAAGCCTCATACCTATTCTTCACTATACGGTACCACATACATATCCTCTCAGTTCTATTCCAGGGACTCATAGGGTGGAAGGAAAAAAAACAAGTTAAAAGTTATGCTGCACACACACACACACACACACACACACAACACACACACACACACACATGTATTAAAAACATTAAGCAAAGGGATTGAGTAAGCAATGGAACTAAATGAATTTAAGGCCCACTTCAAACCAGACACTCACTTCTTGTTTTATTTTAATCCTGAATGTATATGAGTTCATGACAGCTGCTCTTATTTCTTTCTTATGTATTATTTTATGCAACACTGGGGTTGGAACCCAGGGCTTCATGCATGCTGAGCAAGTACTCCCGTACACGCTGTATGCCAACTGTCAACTGCTTGCTTTTCTGATTTATAGTGTGTGTATGTGCTGTGTGTGTCGTCTGTCTGTCTCTCTCTTCTCTGTGTGTGGTGAAAGAGAGTGTGTGAGTGAGATAGGAAAGAGAGAGAGAGAGAGAGAGAGAGTGTGTGTGTGTGTGGGTGAGAGAGAGAGAAGAGAGAGGTGTGTGTGTGTGTGTGTGGGTGTGTGTGTGAGAGAGAGAGAGAGAGAGAAGAGAGAGAGAGAGAGAGAGAGAGAGAATGTGTATATATGTATGGGGTGGGGGTGTGTGTAAGACAGGGGAAAGTTGGACCTGGAAAACCCCAGCTTCTTTCTACCAGCACAGTCCATTTAACTTGACCTAACTACTCATTTTATCTGCAGGCTGGGGCAGTTTGGGGGGGGGGTGTCAGTAAAGAATTGCTAGCAATATTTTATATAGGAATTTTCCCCAATGTGGTGATTCAGACAAACCAAGCAGGAGGGCTCTGCCACAGTCCACTGCGGATTTGTTTTCCTCACTCTCAGTGAGACACCCATTGAAAGCTTTTCTTCCTCCCCTGAGAAGAGCCGAGTGGAGAGGGGAATCCAGGTAAATGGAACAATCATTTGTTTAAATGATACAGCTGTTATGAACAGTCTTACTCTATACATTTGAAATATAAAATAAAAGATTTTATTTCTAGCAAGTACACAAAGTACTTGCTAAACGTAATATGCTTTTAATTCTTGGTCTTTCTCTCAAATCTAGATTTCAGTAGCTCCACCAAGGAATATATCAATATTATTGACCCTACTAAGTGTTCTCTCCCCTCCCCTCCTCCCTCTCCCTCTCCCTCTCTCCCTCCCCTCCCCCGTTCCCCCTCCCCCTCCCTCCCCCTCCCTCCCCCCCCTCCCTCTCTCCTCTCTCTCTCTTGCGCCACGCGCATGCACACACACACACACACACACACAACACGGTGTGTGTGTTGTGTGTGTGTGTGTGTGTGTGTCTGCTTGCCTGCCTGCCCTAGGAAGCTGCTACCATCTGGCAGGGAAGAACATCCCGCATTCTTCCAATGAACAGCCGTTCTATCCCTCCAGCCTGGTTAGCGGAGTGCATGGGCCAAGGCTATTTGTGGAGCAAAGGGAAAATCTACTTAATTCTCACCATGTGTATGCTCTGGGTTTAGATTTAGATGGGTGAATATGTGCAGCCAGGAAGCTTGGCAAATGGTGCAGCAGGGACCTTCTGTTGAACATTAGTCATTTCTTTTCCTAACTTTTCATTGTCTCCTAGTTGAGTTCAGTAGTGAACAGTGAACTTTCATGCCTTTTGCTGTGGACTCAACCCAAACCATCCTAGAAACCATCCATGTAAGCCACAGTCCTGCCACAGAGACTCATGGGTTATATGTACAAGACCATGTAGGGTCAGACTATTTTTAATCTGTACTCCTGGCCACAAATACATTGTAGTCTTTCCCTATACCAAATACCTCTCTGATTCTCATTAACACTCACTTCTCTGGCCTACAGCTTAACACAGACATCATCTTACTAGAACCAGTGCAGACTCTAGAGGTACTATCCTATGAGAGTGCTTGCCCTACTTCAGATGATCACTAAGAGTCTAAATTACCAGCTGTGTGTCTGGCAAACCAACAATAAACCAAAGGTTCCCAGGAGCCCTCTGATGATCATAATTTGTAAGAATCAATCACAAAGCTCAGGGAAGTGGTTTAGATAATAAGATATGATAAAGGACAGCCAGATGAAGCAGAGCGTGGGGAATGGTTGAGAAAGGTCCTGGTCACAGCAGCTTTTGTCTCTGTGGAGTTGGACACATAGCATGTGGCCGTATGTACCTAACTGGCAAGCTCTCCAACCCAGCAGCCCACCAAGATTCAGTTCATTAGAGCAAACGTTGCTCCTCTTACCAGGAAATTCTAAGAGACATCTATACCACTTAGGAAATTTGAGAATTCTATGTAGAAAACCTGAAACGGAGACTTATATCTTATTTCACAAGCAGTTTTTCTATCTTTCTCTTGCCTTTAGCATCCCCTATGCTGCACTCGGCTTTGCTGTTGCTAGGCAAGTGTTCCACCTTTGTGCTGTATGCCCTCATACATGTATTTTTTGAGCAGGGTATCACTACATGGTTCAGAATGATCTTGAACTGACTGACATAGCTCAGTCTGATCTAGAACTCATATCCTCCCACCTTCCCAGGGCTGGATTCACAAGTGTGCACATCACACCGGATTTACAGATGTGCACCACCACACCTAGTGCTGGTTTGTGGATTCACAGGTGTGACCACCACCCCTGGATTTACAGGTGTGCACTACCACATCTGGCGCTGGTTTGTGGCCTTAAACTCAAATCATTTCTACTGCTTCCTTTTACACTAACACTCAAGTCTAGTCATACCCTCTTACCATCTTCAAACCCTTGAGAGCTTGAAGTACCTTTCCAGTCAGTTGAAGTAGCATCTTTCTCTGTGGCCAGTGAGCACATTCAACATCCACTCCCTAAACCATCTGGAGTCACACCTTCCTCAGCTCAGCTCCTACCTCTTGCCCCCACTGTGCTGAAACCCTGCGTGTAGGTTTCAACCTACAATGTGAGTTTTATTTCTCCATCTTTTCGGCTCATATGCTTTGTGGCACAACATTCTGTCAATTTGAGATGCCCATCCCCCACTTTTTTCCCCAAGATAGAAACTTCTTCTCTGGAGTTCAGTCAGTCATCCTGACTGGAAGAAGCCCACACTGAGCTTCCAGATCAGGTTCTCTGCCACAGTTTTGTGGTGCTTGAGGGTAGATGCTATAAAGTTCACTGTTAAGACTGCAATCCAGTGGTCTTAATATATTTACATATTTGTGCCATGGTCATTGTAATCTAATATTAAATCACTTTCATTACCCTTGAAGAACCCTTGCATCCATTAGCAGTCTCTCCCAGTCTGCTCTGCCACACACCCTGCCACTGGCAGCTGCGACTTTACCTTCTGTCTCTAAGGAGGTCCAGTCAAATTCTTGCATCTCCTTGGGTGTCACTGCATGCCCTCAGCTTGCTTGAATCTCTTTCTAGTCATCTTCTCCTGTTGTCCTGAAGTCCTTAATGACCAGGAACTTTACCTTTGCATCCTCAGAACCTGACTTATGGCAAGAGGGTAGGACCACCCCCATACCCCAACACTGTGTCCTCTGTTTCTGTTTTCTCCTAAACCATCAAGTTCAAGTTAAACTGCCAGTGCTCTGGCTGTGTGTCCTTCCACTGGAGTGAGGTCAACCAACCAGGGCCCACGCCCTTAAAGACCCCTGACTCTCCGTCTCCCAGCATCTATCAGTTACCAACAGCTCCTTAGCTAGGGCTGGGACCCCATGCCTACCTCCCATCTCTGTGGTGGAATTTTGTTTGCCTGGAGCTTGCCCAATTCAGTTCTGATGACATGTACCTGGAGTTGTGTCAGATAGTATAGAGTCAGGATTTCGTTGTATAAAACCAGGCCTTTCTTCAGATGTCAGTCACTAGTCTCGGATTCTGGAATTTCTTCAGCATAAATTGAAGTTCCACAGCCATCTTCCCAAGGTCAGTTAATTTACTGCAGAAGGTTTTGGTCATCAGAGAGCTTCTAACATTCACCTGTTTTTATAAGGGGTGTTGGGAAGGAGCTACTTAAATAAGTGGCCTGGAGAAAAGACACATAAAACCACTTTTCTACTCCAGGGGTTTCAGGGGTTTTACAAGTAATTGCCAGGAAATGGAAACAACAAACTAACACACATGTCACTGTGTCATGGCACCCACTTCCTTCTGGCTTGGCTTCACTTCCCATTCTTGACACAGGGGCTGTCTCACTAGCAGGGTAAGAGCCTCTCCAAGCTCATGTGATGCTGAAAACTGTGAGCACGTGCATCCTTTTTCTTTATTTGTCCCCAAAGGTTGTGAGAGTGAGGTGTTACGTGGATCACCGCCAACCCGTGTGGTCTATTAAAGAGGTCTGTTCACAACAGAAGAGGGGTGTTGGGACAGACAAAAGCATTAAGAGCCTTTTGCTGTTTCCTATCCTCTGCTGGAAGGTACTTACTGCTGCAAACAAAACCAGGGTACACAGAGCCATAAGTATGTCTTCATGGGAAGAAAAATAATCAAGGGATTGATCTTTGACCTAGAGAACTCTCACTTGTTGGTATATGAAGATGCACCACTTAGGTGCATGTCTCTGTAGGTTGATAACTCTCGACAACTGAGAGGGGCACAGTGGTGAATGTGTGGCAAGAGGTACCTACCCTCTGCTCTGGGTTGAAGCTCAGGGTTCAAGGCTTTTTACAAAGGGGTTCATAACAGAGATAAGAATTGGACAGGAAATAGAGGAATTACTGTCATGCTCCAGGAAACACTGTGGAGCTCAGAGGGCGATATTATGGCATGACATGTAGTAGACAGAGGTTGTAAATCAGAGGAACAATCTCACCAAGCTTATCTTCTACCCTATCTATAAGGCTTGGAATGCGATTGACATGGGGGACCCCTTCATTTAAGATTGGGTGTTGTGCTCATAAGTTACTTACTTAGTTTGTCAGTTTGACACAAGCTTCAATTGTCTCGGAAGAGGAAAGCTCAATTGAGAAAATGTCTTCGTCTGATTGGCCTGTAGGCAAGTCTATGGGAGCACTTTCTTGATTCATGATTAACATGGGAAGCTCCAGCACACTATGGGCAGTGTCACCACTGAGCGAGTGACACTAAGTTATGTAAGAGAGCAGACTGAACAAGCCATGGAAAGCAAGCCAGTAAGCAGTGTTCTTCTATGGTCTCTGCCTCCAGGTTCCTGCCTCCAGGTTCCTGCCTCGACTTTCCTCCATGGTGGGTTGTAACCTGAAGCCAAACAAACCGTTTCCTGTCCACGTTGGGTTTGGTTGGTGTTTTATCACAGTAATAGTGAGACCTATCGAGGACAGGTGTACTGCAAGACTGATGGGTGGGGTTGTAGAGATGCACAGGGATGATATAGAGGCAGATATCCCCAGCCAGGGAGGCAAAACCTCTTCTGTAAGTCCTCCAAGCCCCTCTTCACCCAGCATCACTTAGGCATCACTTCGGCATCTCCCAAGACAGAGAGCTCCATGCTCACCCTCTGTTGTAGAAAGAATGATCCTTGATGTTGTGGCTAGTCCATTAATCCCTGTATTATCTCAGCCTTGGATTGGTTGATCCTACAAAGGGCATTTGCCAACTGAATAGACTATTATAATAACACAGCCTCTAAGCTTGGCATAGGAGATGCATCTGCAGCCTGTTTTCTTGTTTGGGTAGATAATGACTTGCGTTTTGTTCAGAAGGAGCTGACTGTTTAACAAATGAGTTGCTGAAGGCGTCTCAGTCACTCTCATAACTGCCAGTGCTTATTTGTGTACTTAGACAAACTTGAGTATATTGTGCAGACTCTTTACAGTACAAAACAAAGACACCCTTGTGGTTCATTTCATCATTCTCCCATCTCCCCTTTATCACACTACATCATAAAATAATACATGCTTTATGGAGAAAATGATAAAAGATGTAACAGTTATGATGTTGTTTGTACACGTAAGTATCTTTCCTCAAGAGAACTAAAGTTGTTAACTCTGTGTACAAAACCATGCATGTATAGAGAAACACATCTGTACAATTAGAGTATGGAATTATATTAGTATTAACAATATGATCATAATACATACATTGTTCTAGAATAGTCTCTTTTTTTCTCTTAATTTTCTTCTCTCTTCTGGAAAAGGTCTATAAATAGCTCACTCTTTTAGTATTAACAAGATGATTCCTGCTTTAATTGTGTGGGTATGACTGTCACTCTGAAGGAGGCATGACAGGACAGTGGTGATTTTAACTTTTTGTCACTGTGAATAAATACTCCTTTCTTATCCTCACACATATATCTTTACATGGTATGCCTCCCATTTTAAAAAAAATAGTTTCCCCAAAAACCACTGACTGATTAAATCCTAAATTATTTAATTTTAAAATTATAAGTACATGATTTTTTAAAAAAAAAAAATTCTATCATGTATTCTTACCAGTTTTACTCAAGAGCACCATTTCCCCATGTCCTAAGCAGCTTTAGATTTCGTTTTCTAAAGGTAGTAGTGAAATCACTGTCTCATTACTGTCTTATTTGTCTTTTCTTGATCACATATGACACCGAACCTTTCTTTAAAACTTCAACTATTTTTCATTCTCTCAATTTTCAACTTTTTGCTATGTTTTCTGTCGAGTCTTTTACTAACTTAAAAATTATTTTATATTCAAGGATGTCTCACCTGCATGTATGTGTGCATGTCTGGTGCCTACAAGGGGCAAAAGATGGCATCAGATCCCCTGGGCATGAGTTCCAAATAGTTTTGAGCCACTGTGTGTGTGCTGAGAGTTGAACCTCTGTCTTCTAGAAGAGCAGAAAGTATTTCTAACAACTGAGCCATCTTCCCAGCTTTTCTTTACAGATTTTTAAGGTTGTGTATGTGAGGGTTTGTTTGTTTACTTTAAGTATTATAAATGATTTTTTCATTTCATTTATACCCTAACTTTGTTCGTAGTATGTTAAGCATAGTTTTCACATTTTTTTTTCTTTTTAAGAATTAAATATGCCTCATTCCTTTCATAGTCCCTGGAGATTTTAGTGCTCTTTAAAAACAAAGACACAAACAAAAAAATAAACAAAAAACTCTGTTGTGTGCTGAGAGATGGCTCATTGGCTAAGAGTGCCCACTGCCTATGCATGAGGACCTGAGTTCAAATCCACATCATTATGTAAAAAGCTGGGCATGGATGCACATATGCCTATAATCCTGGGGGTGTGGGGGGGAAGGGGAAGGGAGGGAGAGGGGGAGAAGGAGAGGGAGGGAAGAGAGGGAGAGAAGGAGAGGGAGAGGGAGAGGGAGAGGGAGAGGGAGAGGGAGAGGGAGAGGGAGAGGGAGAGGGAGAGGGAGAGGAGAAGGATCACTGGAGCTTGCTTGCCATCTTGATAGCTCAAGATTCGGTAAGAGACTCTGTTTCGAGGGAACAAGGGGAGAGTGACCAAGCAGGACACGTGAGGCCTCCCTCTGACCTTCACGAGTACACATATACCACACACATATAAGTTCACGCACATAGATTCTAAAAGAATAAAAATAGTAAAATAAAATAATTTTAGAAGTTCTTTTAAAATGCAGAATTATGAGATCTCCTGAATTTTCTTCAAATGATTTATTATTTAATGTTTTTACATTTAGACCTTTAATTCTCTACTCTCTTTTGCACATGTAGCTGTTACATTTATCCCACTTGTGGTCAAAGCACCCATTTCTCACTGAGTTTGCAGTGGCATGCTGTCATCTTGTCTGCTTTTGGACCATGTTCCATTTCCTAAGGGAAATCAGCTGATGCTGTTTGCTGGCATCTATTTGTTGACATTTGTGACTGCTAAATGCATCTTGCTAACTTCAAACGGGATCACAGTATTGTATTTAGAGAAGACTCATGTGAAAAGAAGAAGACCTTATCTCTCTGTGAAACAATGAGTGTATTTGATCCAAAGTAGGGTCAGTCATGAACCTCTGGAATCTAAGCCAACTCTGTCTATGGCAAGTATATTATAGTTCAAGAAGCTTCTGGCTCATTTAGATAAAAAGATTACTTTTTATATTTCTGTGAATGTATATTAGACATTATTTTAACTAGAAATCATCTTTGAATATTTTTTCCCTCTTTCTGTGGGGATTGAACCTTGGGCTTTGGTACATCAGAAAGTCACTTATCCCAGTGCTATAAGTCTAATGCCAGAGTTTCAAATTCATGAAGTTAAATAAATGCCAGTTAAGGAGTATTAATGAGTGATCTTAACGTTCAAAACAAAGCTTGAATTGAGGGTTGGAAAGATGGCTCAGTGGTTAAGGGTACTCACTTGAGCAATCATGAGGGCCAGAATCTGAGCACTTATATAACAGCTGAGCATTCCATGAGTGGCTATAACCCCTGTGTGAGGGGGGAAGAGGCAGGAGAATCACAAGGGCTTGATGATTCTAGGCTAGTCAGGATGCAAGTTCCGGGCTCAGAAGAGAATCTGCTTTAAAAGGCAGTTATAGGTCTTTTGATTTCTGCACGTGTGCAAACATAGGTGCACATAGATACATATAGGTATACGACTTACTAACTAAATAATAAGTAATAAGTAGATAGACAAAATAGATGATAGATAGATAGATAGATAGATAGATAGATTAGATTAGATTTAGATTAATAGATAGATTAATAGATAGATGGCTTAGGATAGCCTGAAGATAATGTAGCTCAGTGGTTGAGTGTCAAATACTTGCCAAAAAATGTAAATTAAGCAACCACAAAAACAACTTTTAAATCTACTACCTGATATTTGCTAAGAGGGAGGTCCAACGAAATACACATTTCCCTTTTAATTAATTGTTTCAATGTTTAATTAAATATGAAGTTTTTAAATTGTTTTTATTTTTTTACGATTTATTTATACATATTCATGCACCGTGTATGTGTGTACATCTGTGTCTCTGTAAGTGGATGTGTCTATGGATGAGTTGGAGCACATAGCACTGTGCTTATAGAAGAGGTCACCTCCTCCCTTGGAGCTGGAGGTGCAGGTGTTTGCAGGATACCCAACTAAGATCCAAACTCCAGTCTTCGGGATTGCACAGCGAGCACTCTTAATTGATCTATCTTTCTCCCCCTAAATACTTAATAAGTGAAATATTTCCCATACAGTATTTGGGTACCACTACATGTTTTTGCTGAGAAAACAAATGTAATTTTGGACAAGACACTATTTTAATTAATTTGCAGAATTCATGATAATGAGACTGATTTTAATGCCTGTTTCACTGTCCAGTTTTGAACTTATCTAAACATATAGCCAGAAACAATTCTGTTCTTTTAGCTAAGCAGTGTAATTTGTGTGTGTGTGTGTGTGTGTGTGTAAATTTTTTTTTTTGAGACAGGGTTTCTCTGTGTAGCCCTGATTATCCTGGAACTTGCTTTGTAGACCAGGCTGGCCTCAAAACTCAGAAATTTCCCCATTATTCTGCCTTCGGATGTGTGCACCACTACCCAGCAACTTTAATATTTAACATTTTATAGAGGGGTAGCTCAAGCTGACAATTCCTTACACACATTTCTGAAATCTATAAAGCTGTAAAAATCATAAAACTTTTTTTGTAAAGCTTTGACATCAAATTCAGAGTAAATATTCAACTCTGTGCCCTTAGGACATTTTGTTGTATCAGTGCCATGTGGTTTAGAGAATCTGTCCTAAGCTCTGCTGTGATTGACACATGGTTTACATTATATTCACCATCTTGCCTTTCTCAAACAAAAATATTCCAAATGGTAAAGTCTATCACTGGCCCAAGAGATTTCTAACAGGAAATTATAGACCTATATTGGGAAGGATCAACAGAGCTTGCCACCCCCATACTTTTGCAACCAGTATTAATGATGGCATTAAAGAGCATTAATGGTGTCATTTATTGAATGCTTACTGTGTGTATAGGCGCTTCTTTACACTGAGACCTTGAGGCTGTAATTCTTCACAGTGAGCCACAGAACCACTTAGAGACAGAGCCGTGCTGGATGCAGCTGGGATCCACAGGGTTCTGCTCTGTCCTCTAACCTGCGCATGTATGTTTGTCCATGGGCATTCTTTTCCTCCTGAGAACTATTTTACTTCTACGATGTGGTGTTCCGCAGGCAAACAAGATGAGAAGAGCGGCATATACAAAAAAGTCCATGATGTCACCTGGTTGAGGTCCTTAAACCTCAGCTCCTTCTCTGTGTCTGAGTCCTTGCTTTTAAAATGAGGTTCAAGTTTGGGGAGGCAGCTCGGTGGAAAGCTTGCATGAAGAAAGACCTCAGGATCTATCCCCAGCATCAATGGTAAAGAAGCTGTTCAAATGCGAGCTTCCCTCACTGCACAGGAAGACTGTGAAGTGACTGTGAGATAACATCCTTCAAAGCCTACCAAGGGGAAAGAAATGTGGAGTACTGTGTGACATGTGACACTGCTGGCTCCACACCTCTAAAAATCCCCCCAGAGAATCTTCACCTATAAAAGTATCTGACAGTCTATGGTGATTTTGTTTGTTTGTTTGTTCGTTTTAAATAGCAACTTTCCTGAAACACAGTTCACATGTCATACAATGCATTCCTTGGAATTTGGTAGTTCCAATAAAATTACAGATATTCAGCCATTTTCACTTTTATTACATTTTTTCCACCAACCCTGAAAAGTCGCCCAAGAGTTTGCCAGCAGTTGCTGCCATTCCCTTCCGTGCTCCAGGAAACGCTTTTACCTTCTGTATCATTTCTGCATCGGACTCTTTCATTTTCAGTCTCCTACCATTCTGAAAAATCAAGACTTCTAGAAAACATACAGATCTCCTAAAGAAGGAAAAACAGTGTAAACCAGGATAAC